>PGFW01020128.1:0-13538 GCA_003123925.1 Haematobia irritans
AATTTGGTACATCGGTGTTAAAATATGGGTCTTTTAAGTGAGCCGATGCAAAAATTGGTCGAAATCGGTTTTCGCATAATTATATTATATGACGCCATTATAAACCGATCGCCCAGATCTGTCCTGCCCGGAGCCCCTGTGGGAAGACAGCGAGAAATTTTTTAATCCGCGAATTGGGTTGAAATTTCGTGACGTGATGTCTGTATATGGTATCCAACAACCATGTTCATATCCGGTCCATAATTTATAGTGTAAGCGCACCCATATAAACCGAATCCACGCAGATTTGACCTCCGAAGCCCCTTTGATAGAGCAAATTCATCCGATTCGGTTTGAAATTTGGTACGTGATGTTAGTATATGGTATTCAAAAACCATGCCAAAAGTGGTCCAATAATCAGTCCAGTAAACACTATATTAGGCCCGCCCATATAAAACTGGATACAGAGAGTGGTTTTGGTGAGCCGTCTCTTGAGAGAGCGGACAATACGGTAGTGCATGGATTCGAGTCAGTGTGAAATTTTGTAGAGTGGTGCTCAAGTATATGCCATTAACAACCTATGCCCAATCTAGGTCCAATAATCGGATCTAGTAGTTTAGATATAGCCCTCAGGATAAATGTCGATCCCCAATCACACGAAAAATAAATTTGGGGGCCCCCCATAATTTCCACAAATGTTCAATAATTGTAGTAAGCCCCCAAATAAGCCACCCCCATATCTTCCATTCGTGGCTTTCTACGACCGTGCAAAGTCCATATCGATTCCTAATTATTTGTAGAGCTTAACCATATACTTGAACCTTTTTTGTCTGATGTATACCACGTATGGACTAACTCACAATTTAGAAAACCATTTAAGATACCACAACCCAAGTAATCCGATTGTGGATGACAGTCTTTCGTAGAAGTTTCTACGCAATCCATGGTGGAGGGTACAAAAGATTCGGTCTGGCCGAACTCACGGCCGTATATACTTGTTAAATTTTATTTCTATGTGTGTATACCACAATCCCTATTTCATAAGCAATAGACAAGCAATGACTTTTTATTTCGATAATAGTCATTGCCTAGTTTTAGGCGCCCACTATTTTCTTAGCTAGCCAACACACCATAACTCACACTAACATGGTTTGCGTTTAGCCTCTCTCACTCGCACCACACTTCACCGCTTGTAATGTATGCGTGTGTGTGTATGGTAGTAGTAAAGGGTGATTCTTTTGAGGTTAGGATTTTCATGCATTAGTATTTGACAGATCACGTGACAGATCACGTGGGATTTCAGACATGGTGTCAAAAAAAAAGACTATGCTTTGACATTTCATCATGAATAGACTTACGATCTGCCACAACGTCGAATTTTCAGTGAATGGGCCCTAGAAAAGTTGGCAGAAAATCCGCTTTTTTATCGACAAATTTTGTTCAGCGATGAGGCTCATTTCTGGTTGAATGGCTACGTAAATAAGCAAAATTGCCGCATTTGGAGTGAAGAGCAACCAGAAGCCGTCTCTTATCAAGAACTGCCCATGCATCCCGAAAAATGCACTGTTTGGTTGGTTTTGTACGCTGGTGGAATCATTGGACCGTATTTTTTCAAAGATGCTGTTGGAAGCAACGTTACGGTGAATGGCGCTCGCTATCGTTCGATGCTAACAAACTTTTTGTTGCCAAAATGGAAGAACTGAACTTGGTTGACATGTGGTTTCAACAAGATGGCGCTACATACCACACAGCTCGCGATTCTATGGCCATTTTGAGGGAAAACTTCGGAGAACAATTCATCTCAAGAAATGGACGGTAAGTTGGCCACAAGATCTATGCGATTTCGCCTTTAGACTATTTTTTGTGGGGCTACGTCAAGTCTAAAGTCTACAGAAATAGCCAGCACATTCCAGCTTTGACAACAACATTTCCGAAGAAATTCGGGCTATTCCGGCCGAAATGCTCGAAAAAGTTGCCCAAAATTGGACTTTCAGATGGACACCTAAGACGCAGCCGCGGTCAACATTTAAATGAAATTATCTTCAAAAGTAAATGTCATGGACCAATCTAACGTTTCAAATAAAGAACCGATGAGATTTTGCAAATTTTATGCGTTTTTTTTTTTTAAAAAAAGTTATCAAGCTCTTAACAAATCACCCTTTATTATCCTACGGTGGCTAATGGCATTATCTGTTAATTAATTAAAATCTTTTTTTGAAATAAAACAACGAACACTTGTCCTTTTGCATTTCATTTCGTTCCATTTGATTTCTGCCAAATCATTTGAAATAAGTAAAGAATAATTTTTGTCGAATATATAAAAATAAATTTGCCCATTTTTTCCCTAGTTGACTTGGTGGACATATGGGTGATGATGGATTGCCCGGATGATTGGCTGTTTGAGTGAAGATGAAAATGCATTTCCGGTAATTTGGTTTCCTGGCTATCTTTATCATATCACACATAGAGTGGACATATGGATTGACAGTTCATTTAGTCCTGGGGGGATAGTTATGGCTGTGAAGACAATTAAATGGTGAAAAACTCTATGGATAACTCAGTCAGCTATAAATGTTTCGGAATATTTAAGGTCCTTTCATGCATTATTCATAAGCATTTTCACTGAGACTGAGACTAACCTATACTGGCCAACTATGGTGTTGTCTCATTATTAAACCATTTGGGTGGAATAATTCATGAATCGATGATGATATTTATCCCTCCTACCATTGTCTTTAAGAGACCATGACTTTTTCCTATGACCACTTGTCCATCTCGTTGCCTGTTTATATATGGAATGAGTTTGCTTAAAGCGATATAATCTCTTGTATATAAGCAGAAAATAGAATTAAATTAAGTGATTTAGAGGATGTCTACCCTCAGTAATGGCTTTTGGGAAAGGTTTTCCATAGTCACTGCACTTGTTATCCTTCAGTCATACTAGCTCTTGAGTATGTATGGATTTGGTGGTTAATTTTTTGTAATTAATTTCTTTAAGGCCTTAACTCGTTCGATTTGGTAGCACCTAAAGAGAGTGCTCTCGCTTATGCTTTTGTTTAATTTCTATGGTTTGTCGCTTAGTCGAAAAGGACTTGGTAAGCGTGAAAACTTTACGCATTGTTAGCAAAGTAAAAAAGAGCATCAAAGGATTTTTTTGCAAAATATTTAATATAAAGTATTGCCTTGATGTTTTTGTTGTGTTTTTATGATTTTTAACGAGTTAATTAACCAAGGCCGACAAAAGTTTCAGTGGGAAATTGAAATAAAATGTTAATGTGAATGATGAAGAGACATTTATATAATTAAGACTAAAGAATGGGAAAATTTTCTATGAACTAATTTTCTAAAGGCAATTTCTTTTGATAGATTCCTACAGACCTTAAAGGATATTCTAAGAGGCCACCTGGAAAATCATGTAAGCGACAGTGTAATAAATACATCACTTTGAATTATTAGCCATTCTCATTAGAGGCCTTGATCTCAGAAATATTACCGAAGAACTGAAGGAATCGTTTTTAACAAAAAAAGTCTATATACATTCTCAGGTGCAAGATATTATTTAGACAAAATATCATCTGATTATGCACATATATATAGAGATAAAATAATCTCGACCCCATTGCCGATTTATCCTTGTCCTTGCTTAAAAAATCTTCATCCGTAATGCAACAGCCACACGTTATAGTAGGGTGGCTGGATGATGTAATGTAGGGAAATAACAATCACTTTTAGAATCAGGTTTATAAAGGGTGATTCTTTTGAGGTTAAGGAATTTCATCATTCAGATGTTGACAGATCAATCGTGGCGAATTTCAGGAACATGGTGTCTAAAGAGGAAAGGATTGCTCAGTATGCTTTGACAATTTTGTCAAGTCATGATAGACTTACTAAAACAGGAGCAACGCTTGCAAATCATTGGAATTGTTAGTTACCAAAAATCAGTGGCAGAAAATCCGCTTTTTATCGACAAATTTTTGTTCAGCGATGAGGCTCATTCTGAGTTGAATGGCTACGTAATAAAGCAAAATTGCCGCATCTTGGAGTGAAGAAGTGCAACCAGAAGCCGTTCAAGAACTGCCCGATGCATCCGAAATAATGCAACTGTTGGTGTGGTTTGTATCGCTGGTGGAATCATGCGGCCCGTAATTTTCTTTCTCAAAGGAGTCTGTTGGACCGGGCAACGTTACGGGTGAATGGCGATCGCTATCGTTCGATGCTAACATAGACCTTTTTGTTGCCAAAATCGGAAGTAACTGACTTGGTATGACATTGGTTTCAACAAGAAGTGGGCGCTACATACCACGACAGCTTCGCGATTCTACTGGCCATCTTTGAGGGAAAACTTCAGGAGAAGCAAGTTCATCTCAAAAAGAAATGACGGTAAGGTTGAGCCACCAAGATCATGCGATTTGAACGCCTTTAGACTATTTTTTGTGGGGCCTACGTCCAAGTCTAAAAGTCTATCAGAAAGTAAGCCAGCAGACTATTCCAGTGCTTTGGAAAACAAACATTTCCGAAGAAATTCGGGCTATTCCGGCCGAAAAATGCTCGAAAGTTGCCCCCAAGAATTGACTTTCCGAATGGAACCCACCTAAGACGTGCAGGACCGCGGTCCAACATTTAAAATGATTAATCTCAAAAGGTAAATGTCAGGACCAATCTACAATACGTTTCAAATAACAGAAACGATGAGATTGTTGCAATTTTCATGCGTTTTTCTTTTTTAAAGAAAAAAGTTAATCAGCTCTAAGCAATCACCCTTTATTAAGCACGAATGTGGCTTTTTCGGTAAGAGTGTAACATTTTCAGCTGAAACCTATTTCACAAGCAGCTGCCAAGCAATGACATGGCTTCTCAGCGTATGAAGACAAAATTCGTAGAACTGATCGACTTTCGGCATGTGAAGGACTCCCATGGTTAAGTTAAGTTAGGTATAGGTGGTAGCGCCAGTCACGGTTGCACTCGAACCACAAAAATAAAATTTCCTACCAAAATTTGAAAGAAAACATTTTAGCCAAAAATCGACCAAATATAAAAAAATCTTATTTGCCAGCTTTTGATTAAATTTTTCCAAGTCAAAAAAAAAAAAACATTTTTTTATCTTTAGAAGTTTATTTCTAATTAATTTTATGGATCACTCCTAATAGAGATAATTTAAATTTGGGAGTATACATATCCCTTCAATTATAAATGTGTGCAAATTTAAATAGTTTTTAGCTTCCACCAACTAAAGGGAAAAATTGCTACCTGGGTTTTTTTCTATCTATTAATTACTTTGTGTTGTAACTTTTGTCTTCCTGCTTAGTGGACTTTGATAAGAATGATATGTATCTCTAAAATACTGTTGGTAATTCAAAATTTTTAAAGATTTGACTAATATTGACTGTAGAAAATTAGGTTAGGTTAAGGTTACGGTTATGGAGGATGACACGAAATCCGAACTAGCGATTATGTGTCCACGTAACATGAGTTGGTCCACTTGGCGATTCCCCAAATACTTACTTTCCATCTACCTCTTCGTGTCCGTCTAACTCCGGCCGCAAATGAAGTCCATTGTATGATAATGTATCCTGCGGACGCTCCTAGTTCCTACCACAAGATCCGAAGCCTTGATGAAGACGAGAATGCTTCTCAGGCTGCCTTCTCGCTAAGTCGGTCATATGTCTTGAAAGCAAATAAGAGCCCAGTATGCTTATTATTCCTTCTGAAAGATAGTGCTGGACACCTGCACAGGAAGAGAAAAGAATCTTCCATAGCCTCTGGGATGCAAGACACCACCTACAATATATCATCAATTCGCTAGCCTATGAGCCTTACCAGATGCTGTTTTTCCCAAAGGTGTTTGTGTCCCGTTATGATGCCTATCAAGACCTCACATCCTCTCTCTGCAAATGACATCAAGCACTAATATTAATTGTGCGTCCCCATATCAGTTTTGGTTTGTTCACAGCCAATATAAGACCATCGTCCTCTTCCAATAAGTCCTTCATATTTGGCTATTGATCCTGGTACAATATGAACAAGCAGAGCGGAGGGAAGAAAGGCGCTCCGAAAATTACGTTCTTTTACGTACCACCGTGCGCCGGCCGCGGTAGCCAGTAAATATCTGGCCTCTTCATTCCCAGCTAATGCCATAATGTCCAGGTACCGGTGCCGTCAGCAGCAGAGTTAAATTATGCTGTTCAGTTAGAAACGGCGTAAAAGCTCTCTACGAACAAGCGCTGGACCACTTAGAGCCTTATGTTTCGTATTCCTCAGGGCCTTTTATAGGCTGCCTGACTATCGAATGAAAACCATGAGATATCCGCATCTTAAATAACGGCCTTATCGATAGCAATTTCTTGCGCAAGCTTTTGCAATAGCAAATATTTCGGCCATGAAAGATCTGCAATTGCTCGTCCACTTAAAAGGACTACCTTAAGTTCCAACTCCTTAGGCAGTAATATTCCGCTGACACTATCCCCTCGCGCCATTTTTGAGCCGTCACGCTGTAGATGTTGAGATTCTCAAAGTGTAGTCCTATTTTCATACCCAGTCCTCCTACGTCGCAGATAATATGATTCCAGTCGCTCATCAAAACCGAATATGCCGTGTACGCCATATAGCTCCCGTTCATCAATCAATGTCCCGCCTCCGGAAATAACACTATCAGTTCAGTGTGCTTTGCAGCCCGTGGCTCTCCAAAGAGTCCCAGGCATCTTCAAGTCTGATCAGTATGACCGCTCCGCGGTCCTCCGCTAAATATGCAGGTTCCAGTGACATATCCGCCATCAAATCCTCCAGTGGCGGCGGTGGCGCGTTGTCCTCATGCGCCCCCGGTCATGTAGATAAGCCGTTTCTATTTATCCTGCCCTCTCAGTATATGATTGTGGTGGTTAGTGAATGGGCCACCAGACAATCGAACATCCAATAACCAGCTAGCTGGCTTTATTAATGCTCGTGTACAGCCAGTTGAAAGAATTTAGGTCGAAAATTTTATTTTTACTAGAAAAATTTGCTCAAAATGTAAATTTCTATAAGGAAGTTTCCTTTTCTATAAGGAAAATGTTGTCAAAATTGTATTTTATAGAAAAATTTGTCAAAATTTCTTCTTCTAATAGAAAAATTTTTTTTTTCCTATACCAAAATTTTCAAGAAATTTTATTCCTAGAAAAATGTTGTCAAAACGACGTTTATTCCGACCAGAGAAAATTAAAGTTAAGTTATTTATTCCTAAAGGAAAAGTTTTGTCAAAAATTTTATTCTTAGAGGCAAACATTTGTCAAATTTTTATAGGAAAATCCTGAGGAAGAAATATTTTTTCGAAATAATTTTAAATTCTTAACAGCAAATTTTTGGGTCAGGCATTTTATTCCTATGAGAGAAATGTTTCTGTTTACGATTTTTATAAGAATATTTCCTAGAAGAATTATTTTTTACAAAATTTTATTTTCTTAAGAAAACTATTGTCAAAAATTTTATTTTCTGGGGCGAAATTTTGCCAACATTTTATTTCGTGGGCGAAATTTTTCAAAATTTTAATTCTTAGAGCCAAATGTTGTCCAAAGCATTTTATTCCCTGAGAATAGTTTATCAAACACATTTTAATTCTTAGAGGCAAATTTTGTCAGCATTTTATTACCTAGAGAGAATTTTTTTTCAGCATTTTATTCGCCACCCCGCGCGAAAACATATTGGTCACCAAGAATTATCATTTCCTACATGGAGAAATACTTTTGTCAACTACTTTTATTTCAAAAAAAAGAAGATTAACCTTCTCTAATTGTCACTAAAAAGCCAATTGAACTCGTTTTAAGTTCATGGAATTATTATGTTTTGGCAGCAAAGTTTCAACTCCTACTTAAAAATTTTTCACGTGTACCGTTAGCGTTAAATTTAAACAACTAACAACCCGAAGAAAAAAACACTCATAGCACAACATGAAGCGATAACAAGACATCTAAACTAAAATTCGTGGTCTTCCGCAACAACTAGCTTCGCAATATTTCTTTAAATTTGTAAGATTTTACCTCAAACAAATACGTTCATCCATGAACTTCGTACATGTCACTAAAGACACTTCTTGCAATTTTGAACCTCCATTTTTCTTCGCATTCAAACTAAACGTTTCTTTAACCAGCTGAAAAACAACGCTAAATTATGTCTAATAAATTTTTGAATTTCGTCGAAAAATATTTCTATCTTGATTTTTATGACAAATCCGGCCATGATGCCAGCATTTGTTACACTGTTTAGTTAAAATTTTTCTAAAAATATTCAACGAATTTTTTAATAAATTAACCCGAAATTTTCTTCCTGGTGGCGGTTCACTTTGTATTTTTCAGTGTAGAGAAAATGTTTGTTATGTTTTAGTTCCCCAGGGAAATTTTTTGTAAAATTTGTTATTTCCTCTAAAAGAAAAATGTTGTTTACGATTTTTATAAAGAATATTCCTAGAGAAATATTTTTTAACAAAATTGTTATTCCTTAGAGAAATCTTGTCAAATTTTATTCTCTGGCGACAATTTTGCCAAATTATTATTCTCTGCGAAAATTTTGTCAAAAGTCTATTATTTCTGGCGAAATTTTGTCAAATTTCTATTTCTGGCAGAAATTTTGTCAAAAATTTTAATTCTTAAGAGAAAAGTGTTGGCTCAAACATTTTATTCCCCGAGAAATAATTTTATCAATAAATTGTATTCTAGGAGAAATTTTGTCAAAACATTTAGATTCCTAGAGCAGAGTTTTTCAAACTTTTTATTCCGCGAGAGAAATTTTTGTCCAAAAATTTTATTTCTATAGAAAAATGTAATACCACCTTAATAACGAGGATTATTTTGGTACAAAAATCTACCAAAACAGTCCAAGAAATTGGCTAATCACATACTACCAAACTGTAAAAAATCTACCATTTTTCTTTTGGTCAAATTCTACCAACTGTGGCAACCATTGAGCCCGTTTTATGTCAGGCTCGCTTGGAGTGCTACCACTATTCTATGTTTAGGCTCAAATGACAAGGGACCCCTTTTTTATGGTCGAGTTCGAACGGGGTTTCCATTCTTACTAGGGCACACTCAGAAATATCACCTGCATTGCTGAGAGACCTAATAACCAAAGACTGAACATTTTTTTGCTAGTTTGGTCGAAAGCTGGGATTGAGCTCAATGACCCTTATTTTGTATGCAAAATGGAGAGGACAATGTTAACGCATTACACCACGTGGCTGCCAAATGGGAAACTACATGGTTCTTTCCGACGGATGGACGGAAACCATGAGGAGTTTATCAGTCAGGTATGTTAAAGTGTGCTAAGGCACGGCTTGCCCAGATTATTTTTGAAGAGAGATCCCCAAAAATTTCCGAAATTAAGATCCCCAAACAACCAATCCCAGCAAAGTGAAAATATTTTTCACCCATGAAAAATGCCCAAAGGAAATTCATATAATATATTGTAAAATGGTCTGTCAATTGTTGTTCTATGAAAAATAAAAACAAATCTAACAATACCGAATTCTATAATAAGGTGAGGACTTCTGCAAGTCTGTTAGAATGGCAAGTTGTTGGCAATCGATGTGTGCTTTGCAATAGAAATTGAGCGCAAATTTTCTCAAAATTTCTTATTTCCCTATACCGAAAATTTTGGGTCAAAAATATGAGTTCTAATAGAAAATTTTGTCAAAATTGTATTTCTAATAGAAAATTTGTCTAAATTTTAAAATTTTTAATAGAAAAAATGTTCAACATTTTAATTTTCTATAGCAGCAAATATTGTCAAAAATTATCAATTTCTATACAAAATTTTCATAAAATTTTATTCGTTTAAAAAATTCTGCCAACATTTTATTTCTACAAAGAATTTTGTCAAAATTTTACTTCTATAGAAATTGTGTCAAAATTTTATTTCTATAGCAAATATTGCCAAAATTTGTGACTTCTATCCGAAAATTTTTTAAAAAAATTTAATTTTTAATCAGCAAATTTGTTAAAATTTTGTAGCTATAAAAAATTTATTGGAGAGGATATTTCCACCAAAATCTGCCAAAGCCCATTAACGTTATTGTACTTCCCGTATTTTACACTTTCTATAGAAACAAATTTAATACTCTGATTGAAAGTGGAAAATATCCCCAAGAAAAATCGCCCAACATCACGACGTTACTGCCCCAGACAAATCCCCAAAGTGAACAAAAAAATATCCCGCCAACTCACGAAGAAAAAATCGGCTCAGTTTGGGGGAAAATCCCCTAATCTTACTAAAATGGTGCTAGGGTGGTCTGGACCCAACTGCTTAACACTCACCACTTGATGTAAGAAGCATAGCCGGTCATATTTAATACTACCCTTCACACTAGGCACTCAGTACTGTAGCGAATCATGCATGAAGTTTTAACCGCCAAATCGTTGCTGCACTTTGGACAATCTTCCGTTCTGTTCTCTGTCAATAAAAATATCTGAGTCGAAAACTTCAGGCACCGGCGCCCAAGCCAGCGCACCCACCTATGTCTTTTAGCGCCTATATTTCGCTGTTTATTTCTCATAATTTATTATGATTTGTAAACTATATAAAATAATAAATAAAAAAAGAAATATCTGCCTTTTCGGCGGTATTTTAGGACAAAATGGATTTAAATTTCCATATCTCTATTCTTTTGATCACATCCTCAAGTAACAAAATCCTCAGTAAACAGATTTAGCAACATTACTTTCAAAATACAGGACTCTACATTGTGTCTCTTGTTGGTATGTTTTCCAATATCGCGAAACATAAAGCTAAAGCCCCTCTATTATCCTAAATAGGAAAAGGGATCACACTGACATTCATTTCCCTTGATCCAAGCATTCACAACATTTTTGTCTGTTTCTGGTTTAGACATGAGTTTTTTGTTCAAAACTAAATTATGTCTTTGACTCAAGAATTAATTGCAGCTTATAATCCGCGAGTTATTGCTGTCGGCAAGTAATTATGAAAACAATAATTACTTCTCAAATTTCAAAATCACCCGAATAAATATCGAAAACTTTGTCACTAAAATATCAAAGTAAAATGGTGGACTCTGCTTACAACATGTTTTGCCATTAGAATAAATCCAATGTATAGCCCTATTGGAAGCATTAAAATCAAATGACACTTTTATGGAACGTCCTCAAAGAATAAAAGATCAATAAAATTCTTCACTAGTTGTTTGGGTCACCAAAATGTATTTGATCGCAATTTGGTAGTTCGATACAAATCGAAAATTGTATTCTACAAAAAGCGCAGAAAAAAAAACAAAATACCCCAACAAACAATAAGAATCAAATAAAACATTCGCAATCAGCAAATAGACAATGTGGGGAAGATTTTATGGATAATTATTCGCAGTGGAAAATTAAAATCGCTATTGAAAAAAATATTAAAGTGCTTACATATTTAGCACCCGGTCACAATGAAATTTTAATTAAAAATCTAAATGATTGCACTTGGGAGGGAAAATTACTATGAGATGTTCCATTAAAACTATGTCTCGCGATTGCCAGGACAAGGTGTTCTGAGTTTTAGATATTTTTTTTTGTTTGCTTTGCTTTACGGAGTAAATAATGTATTAATTAAAATTTAAGTGAGTTGTTTGGCCTTGAAATTATTAACAAACTTCTGGTGGCCTATAAATCTCCTACCCACATCAATTGATTTTGTGGGCTCTGACTATTGCTGGTCAGTCTATCTGCTACATGAAAAGGAAACACCAAAAGTCAAATTTATTGAACAACTAAATGTTAGGATAATTGTTGTACAATGTGTTAGGCCGTTGCACCTGTCCAAAATCAAAACAAACATAAATTTTTAAAATAAGACCAAGGTGGCGTATAAGTGTTATATAATCTAAACAACTAATTTTACTAAACCGCTCATAACTTTGTGCAATTTTCAACTTGAATAACTCTCGAAGAAGTGGCTTTTACATTCAGCATGACCTCAGGCCTTGCCAAGAAAATACTCCCATATATACATATTTTACACAATTTTCTTAAGACAAAATTATACTGGATTGTCTTTGTCTGTCGAGATTTTTAAGGGGGTCTTTGACAACAAGTAGATCCTAATGGCCACCCTTAATCTATTTCACCAAAATCTTGTATCTCGTAAAGTTGAACTTATCACCTGCATTTAGCGTGCGTCGTTAAACAAAAACTGCTACGCCAACCGACCCTTTCGCATTGAGCAGTGGCCAAATATCAATAAAGGCAAACATAAACGTGATTTGGTATAAAGCCACACACGCGTTTTGAATGCGGATAAATGCCGGAGGTGGTAGTGCTGAAAATAGCTGTTCACTACCCATTCCTCTTTGGGGATTTTTCACTGTTTCTCTGTTTCGATTCGTTTTTATAGAGCTCTGAAGGCTTTTCTGTGCTAAGTAGTGTGCTTAGGCTTGCCAAGTTTTATCGGCAATTCTGCAAATCTTTTTCCATAAAAAACAAAAACTAAAGAAACAAAACGTAAACTTATAGCTACTTTAAATCGTGATGTACCGGTGGTAATCCATGTGGTGTAGTGATAATGGTGTCTTATACAGAAACTTCAATAGCGCTTCCATAAGCCAATTCACATTTGTTTAACTAAAATTTACGTAAAATAAATTTTAACCAATGGACTATCTCATTTGTATTGTAAAGAATTGCATGTAACTCAACCAAAAAAAAAAAGTTATAATAATTTTTAAAAATCTACAGACAACAGGTTCTAGTGCAGCGTAACTAGAATTTGTATGAAGGCATTCGTATAGAATACGACAAAAAGAGCAAAAAATTAACCTCCTATATAGGCCGACTATTTGATACCTCTATCTGCCACTTAACACACAGAATTGGCCTTTGAGCAAATGGAGTCACAGTTTGCTTTTCAAAAGAGAAAATTTTGACAAAAATATTTTCTATAGAAATACAATTTTAGACAAATCATTTTCATTAAAATACCAATATTTGACAAAATTTTCTACAAGAAATACAATATTTGAGCAATTTTTTCAATTAGAAATACTCAATTTTGGACCAACATTTTCTATTGGAAAATAAATTTTTAGAAATTTTCTATTTGAAATTAAATTTTTGACAAAAATTTTTCTATATGAAATAAAATTTTGACCAAAAATTTTCTATAAAAATAAAATTTTGACAAAATTTTCTATAGGAAATAAATTTTGACAATATTTTCTAAAGATACTAACAATTTTGACAAAATTTTCTTTGAGATAATACAAATTTGACCAAAATTTTCCTAATTGAAATAAATTTTTTGACAAAAATTTTCATACAGAAATAGCAATTTTTGAGAAATTTTTCTAGTTGAAATGGAAATTTTGAGAAAATTTTCTATATGAGATAAATTTGTTGAGAAATTTTTCTATAGAAATAAAATTTTGACAAAAAATTGTTCTAAAAGAAATACACATTTATGACAAAAAATTTTCTATCGAAAATAATAATTGATTTGAGAAAGATTTTCCTAAAGAAAATAAAATTTTTGACAATTTTTCTATAGAAATAAAATTTTTTTGACCAATATTTTCCCTAAGAAAATAGATTTTTGACAAAAATTTTCCC
>PGFW01020135.1:15486-27993 GCA_003123925.1 Haematobia irritans
CAAAGAGAGAGATCCATATAGATCTCGATCTCCGATTTTTACTTCTTGGGCGTTTAAGAAACTGTAGTTTTCTATACCGATTTGGCCTGAAATTGGAAAATCTAGAGTTATTTTAAGGACCATAAAGAGCGTGTGTCGAAAATGGACCAGTAATCGTCCGTATCGGTTCCAATTATAGACGCGATCTCCCCGATTTTATTTCTTGTGCTTCTAGAAATGTATTTACTATCCGATATTGGTCTGAAATCATTGAAAATCTAGAAGTATTTTGATGACCATTAAAGCTCAGGTGTTCCGAAATTGGGCTAAATCGGTCATGTGTTTAGTATATCCGCCCATATAGGCCGACCTCCTAGATTTTACGTTCTTTGGGCATCTAGAAACTATATTTTCTATCGATTTGCTTGAAGTTGAAAGTCTAAGAGGTATTCTAAAAATCAAAAATAGTGTGTCTCAAAAAGGTGGGCCCATTTTTGGTCCATGTTTTGTATAGGCCATATAGCCGATCTCCCCGACTTTTACTTTTGGGCTTCTGGAATCTGGTAGTTTTATCCAATTTGCCGTAAAATTAGAAAATCTAAGTACTTAGCAATGATAAAGAGCTGTGTCGAAAGGTCCGTATCGGTCACAAGTTTGATATAGCCCCCATGTAGACCGAACCCTCAACGATTGGTAGTTTATTGGGCTTGCTAGAATTCGTAATTTTTACCACAATTTGTCTGAAGTTTGGAATTCTATAGAGGTATTTTTGAGGGACCATAAAGATTGTCGCAGTAAATGGTAGTGAGTATTGGCTCTGTTTTGGGTATTAGCCCCATTATAAGACGAATTCCGCGATTTTAGCTTACTTGGTGCCGTTTAGAAACTGTATTTTATCCGCATTTGCCTGAATTGAAAACATCTATAGGTATTTTTAGGACCATAAAGGGTGGTCTAGAACACATAGTGTTCGTAATGGGGTTAGCCTATGTTGTCTATATAGCCCCATACCGATCTCCCTGAATTTTAACTTTCTTGTGGCTTGCTACGAAAACTGATATTTCTTATCACGATTTGCTTGAAATTTTTGAAAGTCTAGAAGGTATTTAATGACATCAAAATAGGTGTGTCCGAAGTGCTATATCGGCTCCTGTTTTGGTGTGGCCCCCATATAGGCCCTGATCTGCCGGACTTTAACTTCTTTGGGCTTCTAGGAAACTACTACTATTTTTATACCGAATTTCTCTGAAATTAAAATCTAGAGGTATTCTAAGATCACATAAATAGGTTAGCTGTCGCGCAATACGGTCCATATCGAGTCCATGTTTGTATAGACCCCATATATTGATCTCCCGATTTTACTTCTTGGGCTTCAAAACTAAGTTTTCTTACCATTGTCTCGAAGTGGAATTTCTAGAGGTATTTGAGGACCATTAAGGGGTGTGTCGTAAAATGGTGTAGTATTCGTCATGTTTGTGTATAGCCCCCATATAGACCTACCTCCCTAATTTATTTCTAGGACTTCTAGAATCCGGCTGACCACAAATAGGTCAGCCGAATATGGTGTGCTGTCGACCCATGTTTTGGTATAGCCCCCACATAGACCGTAGTTTTTATCCGATTTGCCCGAAAATGTAAATATACTTCGTATTTTAGACCCTCAAAGTCTGTATTTTATTTTTACCGGTCCATTTGCTAAGTGCATCGATATCAGACAATTTAACTTCGAGGGTACACCAAAGAAAAAATATTTTCCTCCGGAATGAAATTTTAGGCAAACGAAATTCCCCTTTCGTACAAAGTATTTTCGTTTAGATTTATCTCCGGAAGCGTACTGGTTGAACTGATTTGACTTTGGAGAATATTTGTCATCAAACCCCCTGAAATTCTATATTTATCGAGTAACCGCTACAAAGAAGAATTTGCAAAGTAAACTCTTATATTTGATTCATGGTGGTAGGTATTTAAGATTCGTCCCGGCCGAACTTATTTTTGATGTTTTGGTAGATTTTTCAAAATATTCCCAACTAAGAGGTGCTTCAGACAATTTCTCTATAAAAATAAAATTTTGACAAAAATTTTTCTATAAGGAAATAAAATTTTGACAAAATTTTCTATAGAATAAAATTCTTGAAACAAAATTTTCTATAGAAAATAAAAATTTTGACAAAATTTTCTATAGAAATAAATTTTGACAAGTTTTCTATAGAAATAAAATTTTGACAAATTTTCTATAGAAATAAAATTTGACAAATTTTCTAAGAAATAAATTTTAAAAAATTTTCTATAGAAATAAAATTTTGACAAATTTTCTATAGAAATAAATATTTTTGACAAAATTTTCTATAGAAATAAAATTTTGACAAAATTTCTATAGAAATAAAATTTTGACAAAATTTTCTGTAAGAAAATAAATTTTTGAACAAAATTTTCATACAGATTAAATAGAAATAAAATGTTGATAAAATGTTCTATAGAAATTAAATTATTTGACAAAATTTTACTATAGAAAGTATCCTTTTTGGACAAAATTTTCTATAGAAATAAGATATTGACAAAATTTTTCTATCGAAATACAATTTTGATAAAATTTTGCAAAACAATTCTTTTTGATAGTATTTTGGTAATTTTTTTCCAAATTTTGGTAGATTATTTTTTGCTTCAGTGGCAACCGTTGTCATATGATCATATGACAAATTAGGTTTAATTCCTTCCTAAAATCGATCTTGAGGAGATTGTTTTAAAGTATCTAACAATATATATCATTTCGCGTTGTTCTATGCCGTCTGGAGTTTTCCACTGCGTGTCATTGAGTTGCGCACTCCAGATGAAATGTATGACTCCAGGATCGTCTCCTTGTTTGTAGTATGTTATATATTATTGACACTTGAATCGACGAATTTGCTAAGGCAACATTGGCAATCTTATAAGATGATACTCGGAGAAGAAATGACCTAATTGCCAACGGAGTTTAAGGACGAAAAAGCTCCAAACAATTTGGCATTCACGTAGTCTTTCTTCCAACTTGTCTAGCAGTTAAACATCAAGAGCCTTTTATATTTTCTTTTCATAAAAAAGGATACTAGACCTGGATATACGTACCATGGTCCTGGTTCTAGACATTAGAATTTGCTGCTATAACTAAAATAATCTAGACTAGGAGAGTAATTTGAAGAAAACTAGCAAGTTATAGATGGAAGTTAAATATGACCCTTATGGGGTCACAAATCAGTGATAGAAATGAGACTTCTAAATACTAACAGCACTGTGAACAACAATGCTGTGGTAAATCTGCATTCAAAGAGTGGACATGCATTGGGATAGTAAAGAGAATTAATAAGTTATAATTTTCAAAAGTTTCATAAAAATTCGACTTAAGAGCCTTTTGGACTTATGTATTCAAACTTGGAAAAAATTCCAAATCGATTAGTCGTCTTCATGTCTAACAAAGTTGGCGGAAGAGACTACGTGAATGCCAAATTGTCTTAGGAGCTTTTTTCGCCTAAACCTCCGTTGGCAATTAGGTCATTTCTTCTCCGAGTATATCTTATAAAGTTTGCCAATGTTGCCTTAGCAAATTCGTCGATTCAGTGTACAACAATATATATTACTACAAACAAGGAGACGATCCTGGGGGGTTACTCTGTATTGCGATACGAAAGCGCCCTTGCTTAATGTAGCCCAATCTTTTTCTCATATATAATTTGTTTGGGAAGTTGTTCAAGTGTAGAATCCTGAAATTGAATCATATACTTTTTTCTTTTACATTTAATTTTATGTTTCTTGTTAATTTTTTCCTTGGAGCGATCTGAACTGTTATATATTTCTTCTTTTTCTTTCTTCACCGGTATGTCAATTCGACTCAGTGTTGCCAATTAGTCATTAATAGTCCATTTTTCTGAATCGATTAAAATAAAAAAACGATTATATCGATTACCATCAATCTAAAATTTAAACCATCATTTATGAAGGGTTAAGATGTGCAACCACAATTAATTTCAATGGTTGGACAAGCGTCTGTTTCTGAGGACCTATTGATCACAATCTCAATAATTCCTGCTTGGAATATTGTTCCAGTTTATCAGTCCTGACATCATTGCAATCTTCGACATTCCGGTTAACACTAAAAAAGCCCGCAAGAGCTCAACATTTACCTTTTTCTCTCCAATCGAATTCCTTTAGCAATTCCCCTGCCAGCATTTCAAAGTTACCATTTCAAGCCTCATATCGTTACCAACAGACTCGTGAAATGTCACTTCAATATCAATGAAAAAGGTACATCAAAAAGTCATGCAAGTAATTTTGCATTCCCTACCTAATTAACATGTTAAAAAAGCCATTTTTTTTGGTTGAACGCCAAGCGCAACCAGCTTGTATTATAGTTTTTTAATTAAATAAAAACGAAAATAAAGTTCTGAAAACTAATTATTACTCCTTTTAAAATTGTGAAAGGTATATTGCGTGAACAATTGGGTTGGTTTCCAAATGAATGAAGCTGATTGTTTTTCACGTATATTTTACAGACACGCTGCCTCCATGTGATAATAAAACACCTGGTTGATAGACGCAGCAACATGTAACTCGCTACTTGTAACTGCAACATCATCATTTAATAGCCAACAATTTGATGTTAAATTGTAAGTGATAGTGGTATAAATGTTATATTTTAAGAATTTGCTAAATGTTTAATCAAATTTAATAAAATATGTCTAAACAAACGTGTTTTACTCGACCCACAATGATTCTTTTACAAACTATCTTAAATGCACTTTTTCTGATTGTTTGGATGGTCCCTTATTGGCGTCGTTCTAAATTGATCTATAAAGCACCCGCTAATAATTGCCACTCCATGCGAAACATTGGTAGTCACTTGGCCGTGGCTACAATTCTCAATATGAGCGGCGCTTTTCCGACGAGTTTTGATGTCGTAATATGATCTGTTCTTCGACGTAGTTGGAATTCTCAAAAGAGTCCCCGAAATTCAAAAAGTTGGCAGGCAGAATCAAGGTCTGGAATTTCAGTTATTTAGGGCGTTTAAAGCCGCATTAAGGCCGGTATGCACCGCTAGCGAAATTTATCAGGTAGCAAAAATTTTTTAAGTTAACAACAAAAAAAAACACGGGCGGTGTACACAAATTTTAAACCAGCTAATCGCTTTTAAAAACTGTTAATATATGTTCCAAAATATGCCATCAAATAAAATTGTTTATCCCAATTTACAACTTTTAAAACCTTTTACGCACACAATGATTGTAAATAAATTAAGATGTTTGCTGCCAAAATTAAAATGCTTTTGACAGACCCTGTTATCAACCCCATAAAGTTTATTTTCATTTAGGAGGTGGTACTCAGCTATACGAAATTGAACGCTACGCGAAAATTTCGGTTAGCAGAAATAGCAATTGCATTTCTGATGGGAATGAAAATTTTTCGCTAGAGGTGCATTACCGGCCACCTCATCTACGTGTTGCCACATGTCCGGTACGTTGTTTTATATTCGGTACTGGTCAAGATCAGCAATTCAGTGAATACCATATTTGGCACTACCATGCTCATTTTGCATTAAATCCTGTTATGATTTTTTTAAATTTTGCTTGAAAATTCTCACACGACATTTGTCTTTCCATGTGCGATGTTTGATAACGACGATTTTTAGATATTCGATCTTAATTCATAACTATGGATGATTTTTGTCTTAGGGTAGTACTATGTTCGGTTTTCGAGTTGAAAACCACTTTATTTTCGCGATTACTTTTTCCTTAAATAACCAAAATTATAACATGAAAACAATATTATTCCTGTTAAAAGTGTTGCCAAATCTAGAGGAACAAGAAACTACGCATCAATTGAGTTAATTTGTCTGGCTTTATATTGAACTGTTTTAATTAAAGTAACCACGAAATTTCACGCGAAAACGCGAACATAGTTAAAACTTGCCTTGTATGTGTCTTCTTTTCGGCATATTTTCAATGAACGAGTAAGTAGCGTTTTTCACCAACTTGTTTTGTTTGCTGAACGGGATTGTCAATTGCGTTCGAACTGTAAAAGTTTGCATAACAAATTGGACGGAATCCCATTTAGCGATTATTATTGTCCAGTGCTTGGTGAGATTTGGTTCCAAAAACAATTCAAAAAACTGGTAGAAAAACACTTCAAAAAAATTATATGAATTGCGTGTATGTAAACATCAGCTTGCTTGCGTATGTCATACCGTAACAAATATCTATGACGTTTGGCCGATCGTTGTTCAATTAAATTGCTGAGAAATAAACGCAGAATAGTTCCAAAATAGCTGTTTTCTTCGTTCGAAATCTATTGTCTACACTCTCATTTTTCAACGCGAAAGAATGGTTAAGTGAAGTTTTTTTCGTGCCAACAAACATAGTACCCACCTTTAGCTGCTAAACTCAAACTTAATACCAACCTTAACATTGGGGTTGTTGTTGACGTGGTATATTTACACTTTTAGGACCCGCTGGGAGTCTTACAGACACGACTTGAAGGAATTTTAGTAGGACAGATAACTAACCTATGACGGCTTTCATTTTGCATTGCCCGAATCACACCGTACAAAGGAAAAATCTTTTGAATTTTTGAACAATGCATATATTTAATATGCATTCGGTAACAATTTAAAACTTGCCGAGAAACTTGAGCATCCGTACCAGATTCAGCTTGTATGGTGGTCTTGCCGATAATGCTTATGATGGCATTGAGGAAAAATGGGAGGTTTAGGACTTAACTTGAAATGAATTTCCCTAATCATGACGCAAAGAACAATGCCGGTTCAATACCCTGCCAGCATTTCAAAGTTCCATTTCACCTCATCTTTACCACCCAGACTCGTAAATGGGCACTTCAGAACCAATCATGAAAACGGTACACAAAAGATAAATGCAAGTAATTTGCCATCCCTACTGTTAAAAAAGCAATTTTTTTTGTGAAAACGCCAAGCGCAAGCCAGCTATGTTCATTTTTAATTAAAATAAAAACGAAAATAAAGTTCTGTTGAAACACTAGATTATACGCTTAAAATTAGTGAAAGGCTATATTGGGAAACAATTTCCGTGATTTTCCAAATGAATAAAGTGATTGTTTCTTCAGATATGTTTTACAGACACGCTGCCTCCATGGAATAAAACACTGTGTGATAGACGCGAGCAACATGTAACTCGCCATACTTGGTAACTCAACATCATCATTAATGCCAAAAAATTATGTTAAATGTAATGTGTAGTCGGTTATAAATGTTATATTTAAGAATTTGTAAATTGTTTAATCAAATTTAATAAATATCTAAACAAAAACGTGAGTTTTACTCGATCACAATGATTCTTTTACAACTATCTTTAAAAATGCACTTTTTTTCTGATTGTTGGAGGGTCCCTTATTGGCGTCGCTTCTAAATTGATCTATAAGGCACCTAATAATTGCACTCATGCGAAACATTTTTGTAGTAACTTGGCGTGGTACAACTTCTGCAATAGTTGACGGCGCTTTTCCGAGGAGTTTTTGATGTCGTATATGATTGTTTTCGAGCGTAAGCTGGGGGATTCTCTGAACAGAGTCCCCAAATTCAAGAAAATGTTGGGCAGCAGCTACAGTCGAAAAATCCTATGTTAAAGTTAAAAGGTCATGTTGATCCTACCCAAAAAAACTCATATCATGATGGGTGGGCTGTCTGCTACAACTCTTTGAAAGGTTTTTGGCTGAGCCATACATGGAATACAAACCATACCATTTCTCATATTAAAGGTAAGTACTATTTCGCTTTTTCGCGTATGAAAATGTTCGCGGATTACTTTATTTAAGAACAGTTCACATATAAAGACAGATAGATTCAACTAAATTGATGTGCAGTTTTATGGTTCCTCTAGATTCGGCAAGACGTTTACAGAATATATCTGTTTTATTTATAATTTGATTATCTTTTAGAAAAAGTAGTCACGAAATAAAAGTTGTATTTCACACTCGAAAACGCCGAACATAAGTACCCACCTTTAATACGGGATATGTTCGACCAGTGTCGTGTCGAACATTATCCGAAGGCATAATCGATTTACTGGTAACATGTTTATGGGAATCCGATAATACATTTACCGATGCTGCAGGGTAAATTCAATTTAAAAATGAATGTTCAACTTAAAATATCAACATTTTCACAACATTTAGGATCCGCGATACCGGATCTTAGTTCTAGGCTTATACGGTGTTCTCACCAAAGCATGTTTGGGGCTTTGATACATGTTTTCCCTAAGGCACTTCAAAACGAAGTGCGATTTTCGCCATATAAAAAAAAACAAGTTCAAACAGCACAAAGTCTTTCCTCCAAACCACGTCAATTATTGAATGTGAAGCCCACCTAAAGCTAAGTACTAATGTTCGCCTTTTCGCGTTGAAATTTTCGCGGTTACTTTATTAAAAAACAGTTCAATATAAAGCGAAAATTTAACTATTTCGGATGCGCAATTTCTTTGTTGCTCTAGATTTCGGCAGACTTTGCAGAGAATATGTGTGTTTTCATTTATACGTTTGATTATTTCGGGAAAAGTAATCGGAAAATAAAGTGATGTTTCAACTCGAAAACCGAACATAGTACTCACCTTAATTTGAATATACCCGAATAACATTACCCTATACAAAAAATATATGTCAAAATATTAAATAAGTTCATAGAAAAAAAAGTGAATAAACAAAGGCTTTTAAGAACATGGACATTGTGAAATAACATAAAAAATTGTTTCCCTTTGCGCTCGCGGTTAATTATTTGGACATCAGGTTGCATATAGTGTGAATTTCGAGTGATAATGGAATTTCTAGTTCTTCCATGGTAACTGTCAAACTAAAACATCTCAACCCGGTTGTGAACGTGACTGATAATGTTTTGGGGAAAACCGATATGAGGAAAACGAGTGTCCCTTTAGTCGGTGGGAACGATAGCATTAAGATATACTAGTACCCTGCCGCATTTCAAAAGTTCCATTTCATCCCTCATCACTAGCAAAGACCTTCGTAAGTGACACATTTGCAACAATCGCCAACTGTGATGGGGAAGCTTACTGAAAAATTTATTAAATAAAATCGATTAATGAAGTGCTGAAAAACATATAGTTTTTTTCGCTTGTATAATTGTCAAAGGATATATGTCGTGAACAATTTTTGACTTTCCAAATGAATAAAGTAATTATTTTATCAGATAATTTACAGAACACGCTGCCTACATCTGAGAATAAAAACACGCCCTGCACTTCATTTCAAAGTTCCATTTCAAAAATAGTATGGCAGGGAATTAAAATAATTCTAACGGCATTTTCATGACCTCTGTTAGGCTTTAACTGTCACGTTAACAGGAAGTAAATGAAAAATTCTTCTCTCCGGTTAACTTTAACTCTGAAAAAAAATTTCAGCAGTAAGTTCCTAACTGGCATATGAAATAATTATAGGGCAAGCTGACACAAATATGTCACAGGATGGTTTAAAAGTTCGTAGCTAACGGACACTAACGGACAGGTTTAATGAAAATGGGGGTAAATATTAATTACTTTATACGGCCATTTTCATGTAGCTTCCGTTAGGCTTTAACTGCCAGTTAACAGAAACTTAAATTGGCAAAATATCTTCTCTTCCGGTATAACTTTAACTGAAAAAATTTTCGTCAGTAATGTTCCTTAACTGGCCTATGCGAATATAAAGGCAAGATTACAGCTGACGTCTATTAAGTTGACGGGTTTGAAAGTTGCGTTCAGTTTAACGGAACACTAACGAGCTTTATGATAAAATGGGGGTTAGTTAATAATTTTAAAATTGAAATTAGTAAAATAATACAATTGTACAAATATCGTACAGACATACTTCAATCTCATTTTACAAGTACCAGGCTAACAGAAAATTTAAAACAGCAACATAACCAAGACTTTACATGTATAGTATCGACAACACAAAAATAACTTTAAAAGGTAAGCAAGTGTAGTGAATCTACATACTCGTCAGCTGTGCTGTACCTGCATTGCAACAGGCGATCATTACAAAGAAATATTCCATAAAAATAACTGTTTGTTTCCCCTAATTTCTCGATAATGCTGTATTTACCTTTCTGTGCCGGGAATACCATAACTGTTGCATTATACACTTTTCTGAGTGTTTTGCAACACTGCTGCAATCAGCTGTAAAGAATGAGAATCCATTGAAGAAGAAGAAGAAACGTTATATGAGAAAAATGTCATATATCATACGGTAAAACTATTAGTGAAAAGGTATTGTTTTTATTGTTCACCTGATTTATAACAGAATTCCAATAATATATTTGAGAATACTGATTTCTCTGGCCTTTTTCCTTTAGATTACACAAATTGTAAAGAACAAAAATGTGTACTATGAGCTAGAAACACCGTTGAGAAGAAGCACCGTATCATCTGGAAAGCCGGTTTTGTCGTGGAATCCGAAAGCAAATGATGGTAGCAATTGTAACGGTAATTTAGAAATTTTAAATGCTATTTCAAATTTGAAATATGATTCCGATGTTGGAAGAAGTAAGCAATCAAGAATTAAAAGTCCCAGCAAAGGTAGAATTTATACTGAGAGAAGAAGGCGGCTACATAAAAATCTCTTTTGCAAACTTCTTGCCATAATGAAGTTCCTGAAAGGAACGAGCATATGGTTTTTCGAGTATAGTTCCGCCTAATATTGCTAAACCCTTTCATGTGGTCACTTACACGATCCACCATTATAGCAATGTGTTGGCTAATATACACCAGAGCCTGATATAGAGTAACGAAAATGAATTACTTGGGATGATTGGGTACACAATTTGGTCTCTTACAAGTTGGTGTAGTAGAAATGTTGCAAATAACAGATGAAGAAATGCAAAGTCACCTATAGAAATGTTGTATAAAGCCTATGTGAAAGCAAACAAATGAATCTTTGGCGATAACAACAATAGCCGAAAAAGCAAGAAATTATTTCAAAGATTTGGAATCGGAAAAGCAATCAAGTCAACTTACACAACAATGGGCAAAAATATCGTGAATATACTATTAACGAATTAGAAATGGTGGTATAAACATTGGGAGTATCCTTCGACATCTACGATTGGGAATCACAATATTCGCAGAAAACACATATCGCAAGTTTTGAGGAATTGGAAAATAAAAATTTTGCTTTTTACCCGAAAAAGGATGGCCGAAAAGTGGTTGAAGTGGATGGAAGACGTGTTCCGATTATCAAAAGCGAATGGTTCTACTCTATATTTATCACGGAGATATTGCAGCCTAATGGACAGATGGGAACGATTATAAATTTGAGAATATATTTTATATAGTTGAAAAATGGACAAAGCGATCATTTCAAGCTTGCTTTCAAACTACCTCAAAACTTAATGAATCGCTGACAATGGCTAAATTGGAAACATGTCAAATTTGGCCGTATACATGGCATGAGCACACGTAAAGGGCGCAAGCAGTATTTCTCAAAGACCTGCTGATGGGCTAGGGATATAATGGCATGAGAAACAAGCCCAAAGTCCCAGTGAGTATAACTTTTTTGAAGATATAATCATTGCTAATTTCTAACTTTAAATTTTATACTGAGCTACAAAAATTGATATAAGCTCAGTGAAGTTGCCGATATATTGGAGTATCGGCGTTATCATTAATGATCTGAAACAAAGACGCCAAAGAGATTATGATTTCAGTTGGGAAAGGCTTTACAAATGAATGGCGATTACTGGTATTTAACTCCCAATACACCCATTTGTCGATTTACATAGTTTAATGGAACAAAATGAGAATGATAAATGTAGATAATGCCAATTTAATGGTGGAGTATCTACAGGACGTGGAAGCTTTAGATTCTGCAAATGAAATAGCTAAATATCCTCAAATACTATGGCAAGCCAAAGGAAAAAATTTGGAAGCATTTATACTAGTGAATTATTTATTTGGACTAAGGTAAGATATTTTAATCAATGAATATACTAATAGGCCAGTGTGTCAAAAAGTCTAATGCTATTATCACAAAAACGAACGAAGTCAAAAATCGATTAATAGACTTTTTGTTAAAGTAAATTGAATTCTACTTTTTATATCCTCAAAATCGATTTATTTCTATTTTCTTGAAAATCTTAACAAATCGACTAATCGATATTGGAATTTTTCCAAGTTTGAAATACATAAGTCCAAAATTCTTTAAGTCGAATTTTTAATATTCAACTTTTGAAAATTTTAACTTATTCATTCCTTTACTATCCCAATGTATGCACTCCTTTGAATCAGATTTACCAACAGCATTTGTTGTTCACAGTGCTGTTAGTATTTAGAAGTCCTCATTTCTATCACTGATTTGTGACCCCATAAGTGTCATATTTAACTTCCATCTATAACTGCTAGTTTTCTTTCAAATTACTCTCCGTAGTCTAGATTATTTTAGTTATAGCAGCATAATCTAATGTCTAGATACCAGGACCATGGTTAACCGGTAGGGTATCCAGGTCTAGTATCCTTTTTTATGAAAAGAAAATAATAAAAGGCTCTG
>PGFW01020136.1:0-10930 GCA_003123925.1 Haematobia irritans
CAGACAAGCCCAGCAGTTCTCTTACCCCACCACTCTGTATGAAATTACTGCACTAGGAGTTAGTGTAGTCAAGTGTCCAAATTTTATTGAAATCGCTTTCAATTTAGATAATCTCCAGTATATATCTTCGTCCGATTGTACACGGCATTATGGACCACAGTGAGCCAATCTTTTACTCCGATGTAATTGAAATTTTGCACAGGAATTAGAATTAGCATTTGTACTATGCGTGCCAAATTTGGTGAAATCCGTTCAGAGTATAGAGTATAGCCTCCCATTATAGCTTTCAGGCGATTTACATCATATAGCATTAAGCGGAGCTTGGACAATTTTCCTAGGGGGGGCTATAGCCCCCTAGCTGAAAAAAAATTTATTAGTTCATTTATTTATATTTCATATTAATGTTTTATTTCATAAAAATTGAATAAAAAAGATACAACATCATAAAGTGCAACTGGGTGAAATTAATATAAGTAAAAAGCAACTAAGAAATAGTGTTGCCGGACACATTGGCGCGAGAGGAGAGAAAGAAGATTGTGAAGTGTCTTCAAAGGCGAGCAGAGGTGGTGTAAAAGCATTTCCAGAAAGAGTGTACTCCGCCAAGTGATCTTGCGTTTATTGTTGACTGAGCTGGCGAGGTAAGGTGTCTTTAAATTAAATTTTTTATTATTTGGCTTTTCATACTATTTAATTTTAACTTTTTTTTCAAATACCTTAAAAACGAAGTAAGAATTCATTAAAAGTGGCGACAAATCATTGTAGAATTTTGTCGAAAAAAATTCTAAATCCGAATCTGAAAACACTTGTGAAATTTTTAAATATATATTTGATGTCAAACGTTCCAACAAGCATTAGAATCCATTAAAATTATTTATTTGATCAAAATATAACAGAATTTTATTAATATACATTCAAAACACTTTGAATTCCGATCACACTAAAAAGTGATGCAAATTCCAATGCGACGGCTTGTTGGATTGAGAGGACAATTCCGTCATGACCAATCCCATACGTTAAATTCATCGCTTCTTCGCCATTTTGCACCACTCCGGATCCAAATAAGATCATTTTCATACTTTTTTGGCGGATGCTTTTTGGCTGGACTGTTTATTTTTTATAAAAATGAGAAAAATCGTAAATAGAGTTTTAAATTCTGGGGGGCTTAAAATTTTTCTGGGGGGGTCTAAGCCCCTCCCAAGAGCCTTCCTAGGCTTATGCTTCATATGACCACCAGAAGCCAATATTTTTTGCTCCATTAGTAAAATTTTGACAGGGAAGTAGAATTAGCCATTCTGTAGCTATGCGTGCCAAAATTTGGTTGAAGATCGGCTTCAGATTTAGCTATAGCTCCCCATATATAGCTTTCAACCGATTTACACTCATTATGACCACAGGAGGCCAATTATTTAACCTCCGATTAGTCTGAAATGCACAGGGGGTAGAATTAGGCATTGTAAGCTACATTGCTCTGCACACATTTGGTTGAATCGGTTCAATTAGATATAGCTCCCATATATATGTTTTTCTGATTTGCGACAAAGAATGCGTCAGAAATACCAACATTTTTCCTTGTTCAACAATCGCCACTGCTTAGCCAAAAGTTGTAAATATATGACTCTATTTTCCCATACTTTAATACACATATATCCGAACGAGTTATAATCATACAAATAAACCGTTGCGACAAGTTTCCTTCTAAAATTGCTGTCCCCAATTTTATAATGTTTCCTATTAATTTCTTAACTTAACATTGTGTTCCTACCCAGTGCAGTTCGCCGACTTAAAATTATGTCTATAGATTTGTGAGTTCTATCAAATTCTGTCCAGATCGAGTGATACTTAAATTTGTATTCACTCGAGTAAATATAGCCCCAACACATTTCATATGGTTATCGTAAAAAGTTAGGTGCTACAAAAGGTGTGGCAGGGATCATCATAGTCTGGACCCCGCCCCCGCCACGACTTTAGACTTTCCTCACTTGCTTCTTAATTAAAATCGACCCGGCCCCTAATATCCATTCCATTTATTAATATTCATATGCCTCTTCACCCACCATAAGCTTGTTAGATATTCGCGTGTCGTTTACTAAAACAAAAATTACAATTACCTTGCCTCTCTACTGGAGTCCTCTCTTTCCAACATTTACACCGATACTTCTGTGGTTTTGCAGTTAGATGAATGGGTACCTATCGAGAATCACAAAAAAGCGTACTATTTGGAAATTACAGCATTAATTACTTTCGTTGTAAAATAAAGCCTGTTCATAAGAGTTCCAAAAAAAAGAAAGTTCTTGCTTAACATTCAAAATATATGGACAGTTTTTGACAACTTGGAATTATACAGCAAACACATTCACTTATCATAAAGCACAGAGTAATAGCAAATATCGAGAGGGAAGAAGAAGCAAAGAAAACAAATTCAACCGTATAGATGTGCCAATGCCTAGCAATTCAATAGAATTAAAATCATTTATAGACAGTAAGTAAAGTAGAAAGTGCCGGTCGGGGCCGACTATACCCCTAAACCACCCCTACTGAATTACTAAACGAAGCATTTGTTGGCGGTTAAAACTGATAAGATAAACCGCGATTCCCCATATTAAAGGACACTTAAGAGGTACATTTTTTATGAGGAGTTTGTCACAATCCGAGCAGAAATTGTCTCATATTAGATATAGTTGTAAGTATTAGAGCTGATTTTGCACTTACCCAGCTGTTTCGTATCATTACTAATATTTGAGTCCTTGATTAAAAAGAGGAAATCGCCTCTACTAATGTGGGTAATAATCAAAAGTCCGCAAATTTATTATGTTGATCGTAAGAGCAAACTTTAAAATTATGAGTAGCATTGGTAATAAATTAAGAGTATATGGCCAAATTTGGGAAATTCGAAGTGATGTATATATATTTGGGAGCTATATTTTAAATCTTGAACATTTTGGATGATATTGGTTGAAACCACAGAACTGTGACCTCTAGATTACTATGCGTCCAAAAATAAGGTTATTAGGGATTACATTTTTTGAAAATCGGCTGCGCTGCATATATATGGAGCTATATATCTAAACAATCTGAACCGATTTGGATGGATTAATTACAGTTTACTTGATACCACAGAAAGGTTACTGTGTTGCTAAATTTTGAATAAGCGTATTAAGACTAACATTTTCGATAATCGGGCGATACATATATATGAGAATCCTATACTAACCCAGCGTTGGCCTTGATAAATCCGCCACCGTCTACAAAGCGAGAAAACACAGCTTTTTTGGTCAAAATTTCGTTATTATATTACCTCCATCCACTTAGGATGGGAGGTACTCATTAAACTTGTCATTTCCGTTATGTAACAATCGAAATATGCTCTAAGACCCCATTAAAGTATATATATTTCTGGGTCGTGGGAAATTCTGAGTCGCAATTCTGCAGGCATGTCGTCGTCCTGTCCGTCCCACACTCCGTCTGTTGAAATCACGCTAACCTTTCGAAGAACAAGCTATTCGACTTGAAACTTGGCACAAGGATAGTTGTTATTGCATGTAGGTCGCGATGGTATTGCAAATGGCCATATCGTCACTTTTTACGTAATAGCCCCCCCATATAAACGGAAAACCCCCCAAATTTGGCATTTCGAGTTTGCTCTTTAAGAGGAAGCAAATTTCATCCACCGGCTGAAATTTGCTACATGGTGTTAGTATATGGTCTCTAAAATCCATGCCAAACAAAATGTCCATATCGCGCGTCCACTTTTTACGTATACCGCCATATAAACGTGACCCCCAAATTTGGCTTAAGCGACTCGACTCTAAAGACATATCGTATCCTTCCGGGCTGAAATTTGGTACATGGTTTATTATCATGGCTCTATACAACCATTGCAAAAATTGTCCACATCGGTTCATAAATATATATTAGCCCCATAATATCCCCATATTTGGCTGTGCGGAAGCCTTAAGAGAACGCAAATTTTCATCCTATCCCGTCTGAAATTTGGTACATGTGTTCAGTATATGTTCTCTAATTGACCATGCAATAAATTGTCCACTATCAGCCATTAATATATATACTCCCATATAACAAGTCCGATTCCCAGATTCTGTCCTCCGGAGTTCTTGGATGAGCGGCAACAATTCATCCCGATCCGTTGAAATTTGGAACATGGTGATAGAATGTCTCTCTAACAAAACACACGCAGAATTATGGTCCACATATCGGGTCGATAAATATAATATCAAGCCGCCATATATAAACCGTTCCCCAGATTTGAATCTCCCGGAGCCTCTTGAAGGCCCAGACCAAAATTTTCAATCGATCGGTTGAAATTTGCAACGTGCGTGTTTAGTATAAGGCCGCTAACTATCCCATTAACCAAAATTGTCCATTATAGCGTCTAATAAGTTTATACAAGCGAGCCCCAATCACATCAAAAATTCGTCCATATCTTCGCGTTCATTATTCATGGTGGATGCCGACTCGAGCCAAAAATAATCAACCAAAATTTTTACTTATTTTTATTGGAAAACATCATGTCAAAATCATTTATTTCTATTTAGAAAATCTCTGTACAAAATTTTATTTCTATAAAACTTTTGCTAATAAATTTTATTTCTTATAGAAAAATTTTGTGTCAAAATTTTATTTCAATAGTAAAATTTTGTCAAAATTTATTTCATACAGAATTTTTTTCAAAACTTATTACCTTTCTATAGAAAATCGCTTGTCAAAAGTTTTATTTTGTCAAAAATTTTATTTCATAATAGAAAACTTTTAACTTTAATTTATATACGTATTTAATCGGCCCTGTTTTAGTTTAATATTATACTACGTATTGGACTACCTCTGTAATTTAGAAGACCAGTGTAGGAAGTTTTAAATACGCTTCCATCGGCAAGTGTTACCGCAACCCACTAGTAATTCGCATTTGGCTATTACAGATTCAGTATAAGCTTTCTATGCAATTCCATGGTGTAGGGTACATAAGCTTCGCCTGCCAATCTTACGCCGGTAATTATACTTTTATTATCATACACTGAGCGTTAACCCGGCCCGCTTCGCTGCGCTTCTGAAGCATATTGAGAATATTTTGCGTTAACTTAATTCAACCTATAGTCCTTCCTGCTGAAAAACAAATTCGAAAAGATTCGAAATTCTTTTAAACAAATCGGACTACCTTGACTTTATTCGTTGTATAGTTACAAATACGCGGGAGAGTGTGTACCTTCTTTCTATATTATCTTTGTGATTATTTAAGTTAATACAAGTTTGTCAAGGAAAGTACCTTCTCACTCAAACATATCTGAAAATCTAAAGCACCTATACTATATAAATACACATTACACAAGAACACAATCTGTTTCCCATCACCAAATAAAAATACGAAAAGAAAGCAAAACAACTAAGATAAAAAAAATAAAACCATTATAATTTGCAAAATGCAAAATGAAAATATGCACCCTCTACTTGGCTGCCAATTTCATTGTAAATTTAAGCTCTTTAGCTCAAAAACGAAGTCTGTGCAAAAAAATCATAAAATGTATTATACTAAATAAATAACCAGAAGTATCCCACTTGTAGCGGCAAACCCTCTACTTGTCAATTTAAGTAAGAAAAAACAGGACAAACAGGGAAACCCTCCGGCCACCTTCGCGCCACTCCGACCTGATATCGGACTATCACGTACCCATATATAATGTCGCAACTACTAAATCCCCCCCGCCAGCCCCCCTCATACAACCATCCTTCCTATCAACCCAGTCAAAAATCACGCACACACAGACTCTCTATTTCCAATCTTTCCCCACAATTCCACAACCCAACTACCTCTCACAAATTCCATCTACGTAATTTACAAAATCACTGATCCAATTTAAATCACCTCTCCCAACCTTTCCCTGCTCCTCATCAATAGATCGGCGATGTTTAAATTTGCTCTATTGTTTTATAGCGGACGTCACTTTCCCTCATACAATATCGTGACGAAACCACCCATACGTGAATAGACACCCCTAACCTTCCCTGAAAAATCTTGAAACTTTCTTCAAAGTGTGGGCAAGAGAGGTTGCCCTCTCCGTCATAACCTTCGCCAACCTGCCTCATGTAAATTTCAAAGAAAACTTAGAAATTGTTGTTTTATTTGAAGTTTTAGAAGGACCTCCTCCCGACTAAAATTCGAAATTGATGTAGCGTATCTTATTGTGAAACGTCCAGAAAATGTCAGCAAATTATAGGCACAAAGGCGCGTCTTCTCTTCCGTCCAAATATTCACAATCACGGTATCAACCTATTAATACTGTAACCTCTCCACGTCCCTCTTGTAAATTATTTCAACGTAATCGGTAAAAAGTTTAATTGTTTCTCTGTATCGTACTTAGAGAAGCGGATGTCTCCTCATGCCTTGTCACTTTTATTAAAAAATCTTTAGAACCCTGATATACATTTCATAGAACCCATTTTTCCGTTAAAAATTTAAACGACGTCAGCGAAGTTTATTTTTGTCTGACTTTCAAACAAAAAAAATTCGGGGCAAAAGGTGTCCCCCATCCCGACCAATTACGACAAATAACTGTAGCAGCATTTTGTCTAGATGCCAACCCAACATTTCAATGAAAATTCCAAGCAAATCGCATAATTTTATTCCAAGTTTCAAAAAGCTATCAAGGGCGGAGGTCCTCCTCCCGTCCACTATGAAAGCATCACTTAACCCCCATATATAATTCCATAACCTCACCGCATGTGTCTCTAATAAAATCCTCAGAATAATTTAGAGAATTTGTTTTTCACGTACTTTAAACAAGTCGAACAAAGATAATTCCCCCTCCGCCGACCCAAATATCGAAATATAAATCAGCGATTTTGTCTATATTACCAAACCAATCCTTCAATGAAATTTCAAGCAAATCGAAGTCAACTTTTGGTCAATTTCAAAAATCGGACAAAGGGGAGTCCCCCTCCGCGACCACGGTTGTCAAAATGACGGTACCCTATTTTCACCACCATGAACGCTCCCTACAAGATCTCTGAAAGTTTAAGTAAATTCGGTTCAGCCGTTCTCGGAGACAACTCCGAAACATACAAACAAATCAAACATAATAACACACAAATAGACTTTCGAATTTTTATATAGTATAAGATAATTTCCCTTCCAGAACAGACTACAAGCGATATAACGACGCTTCCGAATTTGTTCTATTACCATTCTTGGTAGTGTCTGCCTCAAAATATGCCTCACGTTTTGGCGAATCACCTCTTCATTGCAGCCAATTTTTTCCTTCGAAGCATCCTGTGAGGTCTGAGAACAAGGAGAATAAGTCGCTGGGGCCAGATCTGCGAGAAACGGTGGGTGGAAGCAATTCGAAAGCCCAATTCATGAATTTTTGGCCATCTTTATTCAAATGACTTGTGGCACGTTGCGACCTTGTCTCGGTTGGGAACATAACTTTTTGTGCTTCTTCATATGGAGCCCGCGTTTTGCGCGATTTCGACCCTTCCAACCCGCTCCAATTAACGCCTATGAAATGTCACTGTTGTATGTTTTTCCCCTTCTCCAAGATAATCGAATTAAAAATTATTCCATGCGCATCTCAAAAAAAACAGAGGACATATACTGTCTGCAGCTGGACTTTGTGAGTCTTTCTATCGTTAAGAGACGATTTCACCGGTCGCGTCCACTCAGCCGACCTTGTCCGATTGACTCAGGTGTGTGACGTGAGTGATGTTTCATCCTTGTTTCACATATCGACGGAAAAAAATCGGGTGTATTACGAGTTAAACAGATGCAAGGTTAGGTAATAAGGTTAGTTAGGTGGCAGCCGATGTATCGATAATCCACCGTCCTGAAAAACTTTCGTGCAGTTACAACAGGTCGAACCAACGACCTTTGTGTATGCAAGCGCGAGCATGCTAAGCATTGCACACGCTGGCGTCCAACAGCTGCATAACACCCGCTCAGAATCATCAACACAGTGTGTGTTTTTTGAGTCAAGAGATGTGAGCTCGCACGGCACCTTTTGCACCCAGAACTTCCCGCCATATCCAAATATTGCATGAAATAATATGACCAACACGTTCCTTTATATCCTAAGGCCTCTGCCTATCTCGATCAACCTTACATTTTCACGGTCATTCAAAAAAAATTCATTTGGGATTTTTTTTTGATGTTTCGTCGGTTAACCAGACCTCTTTCGGCCGCTCCACTGCTTCACCGTCACTCCGAGTGGCTCAGTTCCCACGCTTGAATTTTATTACCAATCAATTATTGTTATTTCCCTGCGGGCCAGAGTCCTGGAAACTTCAATTATCAAGCAATGTTTTGCTTCCACCGTATTTGGTTCCCTCAGAAACAGTAGTGTTTCCAAAACACGAAATTCATTTTTCTCCATTTTTCACAATAAAAAAGTTTGCTTCATAATTATAAACTATATCATATCGCATGACGTCAAACAATTTTGACACGAATCATTGAAGTTTTGTGGGACTATATATTTAAAACTAATAATGATTTTGTTTTAATACTAGCGACCCACCATCTATGTTGTCATAACCGGGGACTTATCAGTTGTTGTCTTGAGGTCCTTTGTGTGATTGTGTTGTTGGTTGTTTGTTTCTGGTGTTTTATTTGGAGTAGAGTCGTTGGTGGCATCTAAGTGATTTTGTAAGGTTGTGGTGTGGAGTGTTATGATTATGTCCAAGTAATTCCGAAATGGACCATCATTGTTGTTCAAATCAAGAATTTCCTACCCTAAACCCCAACTGCGTGGTTCTTGCATTCTGTGCTTAGACTTCTATCTGATATATTTGAAATTTATATATCTTTAGGTGTGAATTTTTTTAACAAGATAATTAAGCTTTGGATCGATATCATTCTGCATTTTTCAAATTCACTCAATGCTTATGATTACGTTTCCCAATCTTCACCTTTATATTAGCTAAGACAACATTTTACCTACGTGCTTCTGAGATCTTTGCAGGTCCTTAAACTCTCAGATAGAAAACTCCAAACCCACCTTCAATATTGATACGAATTATTCGTGGAGGTTTTGCGGAGCTTATGAGTTAAGTTGGATTTGTGTTTCATCGTTCTGACTTCTATATTCTAAAAATGACCTGGGAGAAAGTTACTTAGAATAAAAGTCTCTGCTATTTACCACAAGAGAATCTATACAAGGACTTCCGTACAATTAAGAAACTCACAAATTGCTAGGTATCTAGAGGATTGAATCCCTATACAAATACTACTACCGGAATATCATCACATATGTGATTGAAGCATCATTTTATGGGACATTTCAATTTAAAAAATTAATGGGATCAATTTGATTGAATCATGAGAAATTTTTTTGAGATCAAGTTAAGTTAAGGGGAAAATATATATGAATTCCTAAATTTTTTTGATACATGGAGTGAAATAATATATTAAATTAAAATAATCGAAGTACTCAATTTATTAATTAATAATATATTTTCATTATGTGATGATAAAGTTGCTTCAATTTTTCATTTATATCTTCTCATTGTAGGTAGTTATGTATTGTATTCGTATATTCTCGTAAATAATGGTGTGATCACTGCGATGTAGAATATTGATTTTATTATACTTTATGTGGTTTAATTGCAATCACTATGATGTGAAAGTAATAAAAAGTTGAGCATATAATTTCCCATTACGTTCCGAGTGTTACCACATAAAACTCTTGTTGATTAGTTCGAGCTTGTTCTATATTTAACCCTAAGAATCAACGAACGAAATAACTTTAAGATGATGCGAGGTAGGTGTGAACCTTCTTTGATGGATAAACAGGTCCTTCGCTTATTGGGTTCGTCCGCTGTCTTGTTGTTAGTGGGTTGCCTTTTATTGCGATTGGCAACCTAGTATGCAAATGCAAATTGGAACTCTATCGCTAATAGCTGATTATGACCGTTATACTACTGTGAACGGTGCAGTACGTATGTATGCGCGGGTGTCGTAGTTGACTCCAAGAGATTCGTCAAGGTCGTCCAAACATCAGTGTGTCTTACAACCATTGATAGCCGTGCGCTAACTAATATTGCAATGCTGATACGCTCATTGGTTGACACATCGGTTAGACAACAATTTTTTGCCAGAGTGTCTTCAAGAAACTTACCGCCAAGCGAATCACTATTTCTTCACCCACAACAACATAGCTCCAAAAACTCAATTTTGAGCATTGATTCGCACTGGGTCATACCGCCGTATCGTTTGCCGAATGGCTTCTTTTATTTCACGACGATAAAAGTAAAAATGATGTAGGGCGACTTTTTCACACTTGAGAGAAGCGCTTGAGTGTTCCATAATGCATGTTTAAGTATGATAAAGTGGCAAAAGTTGCTTCGAAATATTGGTTAAAATGCATGTCGAAATGTTATATATAATAATTTTTTAAGCAATAAAGCACTTCGATTGTAAGCACTGTTACAGAGGCATTGTTTTGGCGCCACGAGCCCGAATTGTAAAGAAACTTTATTGATAGCAGAAACATACCTTATTTGGCCGCCGTAGAGAAATGTAGCATCCCGCCGTGCATACGAAAGGTCGCTGGGTTTAATCCCTGCTTGCCGAACACAAAAGAAACAAAAAAAAATTTACATATATTCCAAAAATATTCGGATTCGGATTCCGAAAATATGTTCTATATTACATTCCTAAATATAAACGAAATGGACTGTGTTGTTGGATCAAAAATTGTTTTTTTTATTGCAGAAATGAATTTGAAATTTTCATTCTAACGTTTTGGTTACAAGTTCTGCAAACGTTTTTTTTTTGCGTATAGCAGATCTATTTATAGATGGGTTTGTAATGCACACACAAGCGCGATTAACCCTAGACAGTTTGTCTACGTCTCAGAGACGTATGCGTTTTTTAGTTTTTCGCTCTCCCTCATGAAAATGAGTACTAATAACTTGTATTTAATAA
>PGFW01020136.1:36580-49907 GCA_003123925.1 Haematobia irritans
AACGAAACCGATGATGATTGCTAACTTAGTTACCCAGCAGTTGTGACGCCTCCTATGATGCCAAAATGCTGTGCACAACAAAAAGCAAATATTTTGTACAAACAAATGTAAAAAAAAGTCTAAAAAAGGCAGGAGGAATATGGGTTATTAAGCCCAGAGATATATAAGGCAAGTTAGCTGAATTGTGGTGGCAGCCCCTATTTTCATCATCACCATCATTGGCAGGGCAACGTGCTTCAAAATCAATAATTTTGGAAATTTGAATAGAATGACATTTTTTAGTTAATGCAAATACGCCCAAAAAATATCACCATAATTTTTCCAATTAAAATTTTAATTGAATTTTAAAAAACATTCTATTAAAAATTTAATTGGTGCAACAAATTTTTTAATTGAAACAAAAATTAATTCTATCAATTAAGTTTTTAATTGACTTTGGTGATTGATGTGATTGAAGACATTTCAATTAAAAATTAATTGGATCAATTAATTTTGTGACAATTATTTTTTTCTGTGTACAAGGTGGCTGATATTTTTTAATTTTATCAATCAAAAATAAAGAATGTCGAAATTAACATCAAATTTGTTCGAAATTTTGACCTTGAAACGGCCGGCCAGGCCATCACACAGTGCACGAACGTGGATCTGTGGTATTTTGATTCATTCCCGTCTGCGGTATTTTGACCCATTCCTGCCGCCTGGAGATGATCGACACTGTTCAACGGCTTGAGATCCAAAGATTTTGGTGACCATAGTGTGGTAGAAATGAAGCGAAGGAGGTTCTCCTTTTAAAGCCATTCTTGGTTGATCTCCCGATCAAATTATTTGTTCGCAAACTGCTCAATTTGGACTAGCTGCTCATCGGAGAAAATCAACTTATGAATTTCCAGCCAAATATAAAGCAATCACACTATCACGCTTGAATTCCATCACGAATAACTTTTACCCTGTTTCTATTTTACCAAACAAAGCCGCATTTGAATGAAACCAGTCACTCGAATTTTGGTTTCTCTATTTTTTCGTTTGTACAAGAATACATTGATTATCAAAAATGATTATTTTTGTTGGCTTGAGAATTCATTTAAATTTTAACAATGTTCGTTTTCTACTCGATAACAAAATATGAAGTGACTTGCCTTTGGAAATAGAGGAAAATCAAAATCAATTGTCTTTCATATGAAATACGAAAGAAAGCTTTCGTTCGATATACAGGAACAGGTCATTCATTTTGAATGCAGGTAATCAATATGCTGACCAAAGCGGGAATTAAATTAATTTGACAGCAAAAAAGGAAAAATCGGTCACCAGAGTGCTAGTAATTCGTGTCTCCCTCCCGGCAAGCAAGTTATACAATAAGTCTCGTTTTCATTTTCAAATGCTCCCATGTAACGCAACGTGCTAAAAAAAACCCCAAGTATGGTCTACTACTACAACTACTACTGCTACTGTCAGCAACAGTCGTCGTCAGTAGCCACCGTTTTGGTCTTGTTATGGATTTATATCGCCAATTCGTTTGAGAACTGATACAATAGTTTAACACTATTCCATTGTTTATTCTAATGTTTGTTTTCATATTTTGTTTCTATTGGAATTGATTCTGCTGCAGTAGCAATTCTGTGTGCTGCTATTCGATTATGATTGATTGTTTACCTTAGTTACGAGAAATTGGGGTGACGTATGATGAATTTGGTAAAATCAGTAGATGAATTAATATTTTGCTGCCAAATAATATTGGAGCGCATATTAAAATTGTGTGATTTTTTCCCAATGTTGAGAATTTATTTCGAAAACATTGTAACAAACTGGTCCATCTCTAGTCACTAATTTCCCCATCTTTCTGACCCCATACGGATACTGCGACGAAAACTGCAACTCGTCGTCTTATGACTCAATCCAATAATCGATCAAATTTTTGGCTTTCTCATGAGAACGAAAATGCTGATCAGCCAGATCATGCGTGAACAATGAGTGATCAAAAGCCCGAGGTTTTTGATAATTTATTAAAAGTTTTTTAATTAAAAATAGTCGTATACGTTGCACTTAACATATGTGGAAGTATTTTCATTGCATTTTATCAAAATACCAAGATGTGTTTCTCTAAATTTGGTATTAAATTAGCAATATTACAATTAAAATGTAATGCCAGTGGCTTAGCACTTGAAAACACCGGTTTTACTGGTCCACCGAAAGTGAGATTTTCACGAAAACCGACAATCGGCGTAAGAAGATAGACCGGTCCACCGGTTTTTAAACACTCTAGCGTATAACAGGTTGGCTGATAAGTCCCCGGTCTNGGTGATCATATTCCTTCTCTGGGTGTATATGGCGGGTATGGTAGGAATTTCCATTTTACTGTTTCCAAATAACTTTTTACGAGTCTTGCAACATGTTATACTTCTGGTCGTGCCTTTTAATAGTACACTTCAAATGTAACATGCGTCTCAATGTCAGTGAGTTACTAAAAACCTCATTTACCTGTATAAATCGTAAAAAACGTAGTAAATGTCAAAAAATACTTTCAAGATACTTAGATTTGATTTTAAACTATTTTTATACCTTGCGCCACACTGTGGAACAGGGTATTATAAGTTAGTGCATATGTTTGTAACACCAGAAGGAGAAGCGAGATAGACACATGCGTGTCTTTGGCAATAATGGCATCAGGGTCGTCCCAGAGATCGGATATAACCAATATCGCGTGCTGTCCAAGTCCGTCCGCCCTACCGTCCGTCCGTCTGTCCTGTGAACACATTTTTTGTGATCCAAAGTCTAAGGTAGCGAATTTAAAGTCCCAATACGCCTTCAAATTTGGCACATGAAACCTAATTTGGGTCAGAATAAGAAACCCTAATTCGATTTTGGAAGAATCGGTTTCTGATTTAGAATATAAGGCTCCCATATAATAAATCTTTTCGCACCGATATGCACTAATTATGGTCCCAGCAGCCAGAGTTTTAATACGCGATTTTGTTTTGAAAATTTTGTACAAACATAACACTTAGTCGTATAGTCAATTTTGTGGCAAAATTTTGATTGAAAATCGGTTCAGATTTAGATTATAGCTCCTTAATATATTATCTTTCCGCCCGATATGGACTAATATAGCCCTACAAGCCAGAGTTTTTGGCCCAATTTGGTTGAAATTTTGCACAGAGAATATATTTAGCATTGTAGTATGCGTGCCAAATTTGGTTGAAAAATCGATTCAGATATAGATAATAGCTCCCATATATATATTTCGCCCGAAATATGCACTTATATGGACCCAGAAGCCAGAGTTATTTATCGCCGATTAGCTTGAAATTTTTGCACAAGGAGTACAATTGGTAAGTAAATAGTCAATTGTGTGGCCAAATTTTGATTGAAATCGGTTCATCATGTTAGATATAGCTTTCCAGTATATATTTTGGTCGCCCGGATATGGACTTATATGGTCCAGAAGCCAAGAGTTTTGGCCCGATTTGGTTGAAATTTAAGCAGGCTAGGAAGTACAATTAGTAAATATAGGTCCATGTTGGCCAAAATTTGATTGAAATCGTCAGAATTTAGATATATCTCCATTAAAATATAATGTTTTTCTGGATTTCGACAAAAAATGGTCAAAATACCACATTTTCCTTGTTAAATCGGCCACTGCTTAAGTTCGAAAAAGTTGTCAAAAAAAATTACTCTAATTTTCCTGAAATTTTAATACATATATAGTCGAGTGATAAATCATGAAATAAACTTTTGCGAAGTTTCCTTAAAATGCTTCAGATTTAAATGTTTCGCGATATTTTTTTACTAAAATTGTGTTCCCACCGCTAGTGCATTAGCTAACTTAAATTTTGAGTCCATAGATTTTGTAAGAGTGCTATCAAAATTCTGTCCAAATCAAAGTGATATTTAAAATGTATGTGTTTGGGGACAAACCTATTATATATAGCAACCAACACCAATTTAAAATTTAGAATCTACAAAAGTGGTGCAAGGGCGTATAATATAGTCGGCCCCGCCGAAACTTAGACTTTCGCTTACTTGTTTTTAATATTCTAAGGCATGAAAAGGCTATATTGAAGAATTTCTCGGCCAGGCCGAAAGCTATGTACCCTCCATCATGGATTGCGTAGAAACTTCTTACTGAAGACTGTCATCCACAATCGAAGTTAGCTTGGTTGCGGTAAACACTTGCCGATGACTAAGGTAATCATAAAACTCCTAACACACGTAATATATACCACATAGTCCATACGTGGTATATATTAAACTAAAAAAACCGATTAAATACGTATATAATTAAGTTTAAAGTTTCTATAGAAATAAAATTTTGACAAAATAAAATTTTGACGACATTTTCTATAGAAGTAAAATTTGGAAAAAATTTCTATAGAAATAGAAATTTTAACAAAATTTTCTAATAGAAAAAATTTTGACAAAATTTTCTATTAAGAAAATAAAATTTTTTATAGAAATAACTATTTTTGACAAAAATTTTCTATACAATAATAAGCATTTTAGTAGAATATTTTTTGGCTCGAGAAGTGGGCATACCATAGAAAATTGAACCGAAAATGGACAAATTTTTGTGTTGATTGGGGTCGGCTTATATAATAAGTATGAGACGATAATAGACAATTTTGGCATGGTAATTAGCGGCCTTATACTAACACCGCACGTTGCAAATTTGCAAAGCGCCGTATCGGAATGAATTTTGCTCCCCAAAGAGGATGCGGAGATCCAAATCTGGATACGTTTATATGGGGGCTATATGTAATTATGGACCGATATGGACCAATTTGTGCATGGTTGTTAAAAGACCATATACTATACACGCATGTACCAAATTTCAGGGCCGAATTCGGATGAAAATATGCTACTCTTATAGGCTCCCAAGCCAAATCTGGAGGTCCGTTATATTGGGGGCTATACGTAAAAGTAGAACCATATGGCCAATTTTGGCAATACCGTCCGGCTAATCATCAAATAATCAACTACTTGTGCCAAGTTTGTAAGTCGATAGCTTGGTTTCCGTTAGGAAAGTTAGCGTGATTTCAACCAGAGCGGACGGCACGTAGCTAAAGAAGTTTGTGGGTTTGTCAATCTCCCCCCTACAAAAAACCGAATAGCAGTGTTTCTTAAAACTATGAATTATGTATTTATTGAATTAAATATTCTGATTTCTTCCGCTTCTACAAGAAATTTATTTTTTCTCTTTTGAGATATGTTCACAAAATTTTTTTAAATATTTGCTTTAAATTTATGACAGAAAAAAGAAGCGAAATAATGGTCCTCATAATTGATGGTAAGAAATTACTAATCAAATTATTCTTGTGATCCGCGATACATTTCTTCATATTGTCGAAGCATTGCAGATCGATACATTTTCAGATTTTTTTTCTATTTTAAAGTCCCACTTGAAACAATGTTTCAATTGACCTGACAATCAACGTGGCTTATGTGACTGCGGACATGTAGTTTTTGTAAATACTGGAAACTAACGCCTTGAACTTAATATGACTTGCTGAATCATGAATTAGCATAGCAATCCGTACACTCAAAGAAGGGGGCACTAATGGTCAACCTTATCCTTCTAGTTTAAGTTCATGAAACAAATTGTTGATTTTAGTGTAAATTTGCTCAATGTGGAGCGAAATGTTCCTTATTTGATATAATTTTTATGCTCACTTTAACAGACGTCGAACTAAAAAATAAGAAAAAGGTTTGTATGCAATATAGTGTAAATTTTACTAAAAAATAAAGATAGTCCATATTTTCCTAAAATGGGAGAAGGTTCATTGAAATTTCATGTCCTCATCAAAATTGAGTAAAATTATAGCTAAACTTGCACGCTGTCTGAACTTTGTAGCAGGCACTAAAGAAAATTATTAACAATTTTTAAATCCAACTTTTCCATTCAACATATAAATTTTTTTTTAAACAAGAGGAAAAAATTATTATTTTTAATAAATTTTCTTCAATTTGACAAAAATAATGAACATTTTTGTAACGCTAATTGCAATTAGGAAACTGATTTTTAGATTAGATTTTTTCTAAATAAACCTACATTTTCTTTCATGGTGGGTTCACTTCTGTTTTTTTTTTTTTTTTGCGTAAGTACGGTTGGGCTAACCTAAAACTATTTTCAGAGTAGCTTGAATTTTATTATTTTGAACGAAAACTCAAAAACAATCTTGATGAAGTTTTTTCCTAATTATTTTCGAAGGAACTTTTTTCTGGGTGTAAAGCTTGAACAACTTAAAGATTGAAAATTCCATTGATTTATACAAAATTACAAAAACAAACAATAATTAAAAAAATTTTTTTTTCTTTGGCGACAGTTTAACAAAGATTTATACTCCTGCAAAGTTTTTACTGATAGCTTTAATTAAGTGAACGTGTCTTCATGCTCAAATGACGATTTTACAAGAATAATGTACTGTTGCAAGTGGCAAACAATTGTGAAATTGAATCTAGACAAAACAGGCAAAAAAAAAAAATACGCGCTTGATGATGTACAACATTCCCATATCTTCCCTTAAACCACCCAATTCTGATGCCCATCTCTAATAATAGCCATTAACAATACCAATTATTTTTTAACATGAGTAGCAAAAAAAATGAAAACTGAGTAAAATAAAAACGTTAGGCGGGAAGAATATGTATGCCATTCATATTTATACTTGCTAATATAAACAATTTCGGCGTTTCAAATGATGATGGTGAAAAACTTCCCCAATGAAGCAAAGTTATTATTAGTGAATCGCAGGGTTCATAAGTTTACGCCGGAAAACAATAAAAGAAATTTTCCGGTACGTAAATTGAAAATATTTCAACCCCGAACCATTGGTAGCCACGCTTTTTTGAGATAATGGTAAACTAAAGCTGTGCAACGGTTAGGTTGAGGTTAGGTATAGTGACAGTCCGATATAAATTTAAATCCCAACGTATACTATAATGCACTAATAAGAAAGAAAAATCCGGTCCCCAAAATCATGAACGAGAGCAGTAACTAACATGAAACGGAACGTACACCAAAAAATCACAACGGAATGTTCAGGGTTCGTCAGGGGCAATCACGATTTACATGAAACGGTTTTAGTTTTTCTTATGAGCATGAAAAGTCTTAAAAAAATAGTCGTTAATTCATTGCCCAAAATGGCAACTCTCGTTGGTGTGCAATGTGCTAATCACGGTTGTTTTCCAATCTTCGATGCCACAAATAATGTTCGCAGAAATTTGGAGAAATTCTACCAAAAAAACTACCAACATAAAAATCTTCTGTAGATTTTTTTCAAAAATTTTATTTCTATAGAAAATTTTGTCAAAATTTTATTTTTATAGAAATTTTTGTCGAAATTTTCTTTCTAAAGAAAATTTTGTCAAAAATTTTATTTCTATAGAAAATTTTGTCAAAATTTTATTTCTATAGAAAATTTTGACAATAATTCTCTATAGAAATAAAATATTTGACAAAAATTTTCTATAGAAATAAAATTTTTGACTAAAAATTTTCTTTAGAAAGAAAATTTCGACAAAAATTTCTAGTAAAATATAAAATTTTTGGACAAAAATTTTCTATAAGAAAATAAAATTTTGAAGAAAAAAATCTACAAAGAAGATTTTTGTTTTGGTAGTTTTTTTGGTAGAATTTTCTGCCAAATTTTGGAAACATTATTTTGTGGCTCGAGGGTGACAACCGTGAATTAGCAATTGGCACCACCAACGAGTTCCATTGGAATGATTAACGACTATTTTAAGACTTTTCATGGCCAAAGAAAAACTAAAACCGTTCATGAAATCGTGATTGCCCCTGGACGAAACCCTGAACATTCCGTTGTGATTTTTTGTGTACGTTCCGTTTCATTTAGTTACTGTCCGTTCATGATTTTGGGGCGGAATTTTCTCTATTAGTGTATAGTATACGTGGGATTAAAATATCGGACTGTCACTATACCTAACCTAACCTAACCGTTGACAGCTTTAGTTTACCATTATCTCAAGGTGGCTACCAATGTTCGGTTTGAAATATTTTCAATTTACGTACCGAAATTTCTTTTATTGTTTCCGGGTAAACTATGAACCCTACGATTCACTAATAATAACTTGCTTATTGGGAAGTTTTTCACCATCATCATTGAACGGAAATTGTTTATATTAGCAAGTATAAATATGATGGCCATACATATTCTTCCCGCCTAACGTTTTTATTTTACCAGTTTTCCATTTTTTTTGCTACTCATGTTAAAATATTGGTATTGTTAATGGCTATTATTAGAGATGGGCATCAGAATTGGGTTAAGTGGAAGAGTATGGAAAATGTTGTACATCATCCAGGCGGCTGTATTTTTTTTTTGCCTGTTTGTCTAGATGCAATTTCACAATGTTTTTTGCCATTTGAACAGTAAATTCTGTAAAATCGTCATTGAGGCGCATGAAGCACAGTTCCCTTAATTAAAGTATCAGTAAAAGCTTTGCGGTTAAATCTTGTAAAACTGTCGCAAAAGAATTTTTAATATTGGTTATGTTTTATGTAATTTTTTGTAATAAATCATGAATTTTCACTTATTGTTCAGCTTTACACCAGAAAAAAAGTTCGCTTCGAAAAATAAAGGAAAAAACTTCATCAAGATTTTGTTTTTGAGTTTTCGTTCAAAATAATAAAATTCAGTACTCTGAAAATAGTTAGTTAGCCAACCGTACTACGCTAAACAAAAAAAAAAAAACAAGTGAACCCACCATGAAAGAAAATGTAGGTTTATTTTAGAAAAATCTATCTAAAATAGTTTTCCAATTGCAATTAGGTACAAAAAATGTTATTACTTTTTGTCAAATTGAAGAAAATTTATTAAAAATAATAATTTTTTTTCCTCTTGTTTAAAAAAAATTTTATATGTTGAAGGAAAAAGTTGGATTTAAAAATTGTTAAAATTTCTTTAGTGCTGTACAAAGTTCAAGACAGCTGCAAGTTTAGTATAATTTACTCATTTGAGAGACATGAAATTTAAGCAACCTTCTCCCATTTTAGGAAAATATGGACTATTTTATTTTTTAGTAAAATTTTACACTATATTTGCATACAACCTTTTTCTTATTTTTAGTTCACGTCGTTAAAGTGAGCATAAAATTATTCAAATAAGGAACATTTGCTCACATTGAGCAAAATTTAACTAAAATCAACCAATTTTCATGAACTAAACTAAAGGTAAGTTGACATTAGTGCCCCTTGCTTTGAGTAGTACGGATTGTAAATGTAAATTCATGTCAGCAAGTCATATAAGGAAGGTAGTTTCCAGTAATTTAGCAAAAACTACAATGTCCGCAGTCAATAGGCCACGTTTGAATTGTCAGTGCAAAATTGAAACATTGTTCAAGTGGGAACTTTAAAATAGAAAAATCTGGAAAGTATCGATAGCATGCTTCGAAATATTGAAGAAATGTATCGGGGCGGATCACAAGAATAAATTGAAAGTAATTCGTTACCATCAATTAATGAGGACGGCATTTATTTCGCTTCTTTTTCCTGTCATAAATTTAAAGCAAAATATTAAAAACAATTTTGTGAACATTATCTCAAAGAGAAAAAATAAAATTCTGTAGAAGGGGAGAATCAGAAATATTTTAATTTCAATAATACATAATCATAGTTTAAGAAACACTGGCATGGTTTTTGGTAAGGGGGGAGATGACAAACGCCACAAAACTTCTTAGGCTACCGTCCGTCGCGTCTGTTGAAATCACGCTTAAACTTCCTACGAAACAAGCTAAATCGAACTTCAAACTTGGCACAAGTAGTTGTTATTCGATGTAGGCCGGAGCGGTTAATTGCAAATTGGCCATACTCGTCTACTTTTACGTATAGCCCCAATATAAACCGGACCCTCCAGATTTGGCCGTCCGCCGTGTTGGCGACCTATAAGAGTAGCATATTTGCATGCTGAGAATTCGGCTGAAATTTGTGGGTACAGGTGGTGTAAAGTATATGTCCCTCTAACAACCAAATGCACAAATTTGTCAATAATCGGTCCAATAATTACATAATAGCCCCCATATAAACCGTTCCCAGATTTGATCTCCGCAGCCTCTTGGGGGAGGCAAATTCATGCCGATACGGTTGAAATTTTGCAACGTGGTGTTAGTAAGAGGCGACGCTAATTACCTGGCCAATTGGTGCTATATCGGTCTATACTGTATATATAGCCGATTCCCATCACACAAAAAAATTTGTCCCATAATCGGTTCATATTATGGTTGCCACTGCGAGGCCAAAAAATATTCTAAGCTAAAATCGTTATTTCTTATAAGAAACATTTTTGTCAAAATTTTATTTCTATAAAAAATTTTTATTTCTATAGAAAATTTTGTCAAAATTTTTTTCTATAGAAAATTTTGTTAAAATTTTAATTTCTATAGAAAATTTTTTACAAAATTTTTTCTTCTATAGAAAATGTCGTCAAAATTTATTTTGTCAAAATTTTATTTATAATAGAAACTTAAACTTAATTATATACGTATTTAATCGTCTTTTTAAGTTTAATATATACTACGTATGGACTATGTGGTATAATTAGCGGTGTTAGGAAGTTTTATGATACCTTCATGCGGCAAGTGTTACCGCAACGCCAAGTAATTCGATTGTGGGGATGAACAGTCTTCAGTAAGAAGTTTTCTACGCAATCCATGATGGAGGGTACATAAGCTTCGCCTGGCCGAGAAATTCTTCAATATAGCCTTTCATGCCTTATCACCAAAAACAAAAAGAAAGAGTGAAGAAATATTAAAAAAAACAAGTAAGGAAAGTCTAAAAGTCGGGCGGGCGTAACTAATATTAAAATACCGCTGCACCACTTTGTAGATCCTAAAATTTTAAAATGTGTTGGGTGCTAATATATAAAGGTTTGTACCCAAACACATACATTTAAAATATCAACTTGATTTGGACAGGAATTTTGATAAGACTTTTACAAAATCTAAATGGACTTCAAAATTTAAGTTAGCTAATGGCACTAGGTTGGAACAATTTTAGTAAAAAAATATGGGAAAACATTTAAATCTGCAAGGCAGATTTTAGGAAACTTCCGGAAAAAGTTTATTTAATGATTTTATCAACTCGATATATATGTATTAAATAATTTAGGGAAAGATTAGAGTAATTTGCAACTTTTCGACTAAGCACGTGGCGATTTTAACAAAGGAAAATGTTGGTTAATTTTGGAGCCAATTTTTGTCGAAATCAGAAAACAATATATACCTGGGAGATGATATCCTAAATCTGACACGATTCCAATCAAAATTTGGCACACCATGACTATATTACTATTGTAACTGCCTAGTGGCTAAATTTCAACAAATCGGCCAAAACTCTGTGCTTCTGGACCAATATAAGTCCATAATCGGGCGACAAAATATATATGGAAGCTATATCTAAATATGAACCGATTTTCAATCAAATTTGGCAAAGCACATGACCTATACTACCAATTGTACTCCATTGTGGCAAATTTCAGCTAATCGGGATAAAACTCTGGCTTCTGGGTCCATATAAGTGCATATCGGGCGAAAGATATATATGGGAGCTATATCTAAATCTGAATCGATTTCAACCAAATTTGGCACGCATAGCTACAATGCTAAATCTACTCTCTGTGCAAAATTTCAACCAAATTGGGCCAAAACTCTGGCTTGTAGGACCATATTAGTCCATATCGGGCGAAAGATATATATGGGAGCTATATCTAAATCTGAACCGATTTCAATCAAATTTTGCACACTTGACTATACGACTAAGTGTTATGTTTGTACAAAATTTCAAGCAAATCGGTATAAAACTCTGGCTGCTGGGTCCATATTAGTGCATATCGGGCGAAAGATATATGTATGGGAGCTATATCTAAATCTGAACCGAATTCTTCCAAAATCAATAGGTTTCTATTCTGACCCAAATTAGGTTCATGTGCCAAATTTGAAGGCGATTGGACTTAAATTGGCACCTAGACTTTGATCAACAAAAATGTGTTCACAGACAGACGGACGACGGAGGACGGACGGACGGAGACGACGAGGTGACGGAGCGGACGACGACGGACGACGGGATATGGTTATATCGACTCAGGGACCGACCCTGAGCATTATTGCCAAAGACACCATGTGTCTATCTCGTCTCCTTCTGGGTGTTACAAACATATGCACTAACTTATAATACCCTGTTCCACAGTGTGGCGCAAGGTATAAAAATAGTTTAAAATCAAATCTAAGTATCTTGAAAGTATTTTTTGACATTTACTACGTTTTTTACGATTTATACAGGTAAATGAGGTTTTTAGTAATCACTGACATTGAGACGCATGTTACATTTGAAGTGTACTATTACAAGGCACGACCAGGATAGTATAACATGTTGCAAGACTCGTAAAAATTATTTGGAAACAGTAAAATGGAAAGATTTCGCTACCATAACCGCCATATACACCCAGAGAAGGAATAATGATTCACCTGTTATTTTCTGCGAAAGCATGGCACGCTGATTTCGGCAAGCAGGTTATATCTGACGAGAAAATAACATTTTAGTGACAAACTGTTACATAGTTACCGATACAAAAATTAAACAATTTGCTCTTGAAACATGTTTGAGGTGATCATTATTCCTTCTCTGCGTGTAGCCCAGACATTTCTACTTCTGGGGGAGCCACCGTGGTGCAATGGTTAGCATGCCCGCCTTAAATACACAGGGTCATGGGTTCAATGGGTGGATTATCCCCTCTCTAGTAATGGCTGGTGACATTTCTGAGTGTTTTCAAAAGCTTCTCTAAGTGGTTTCACTGCAATGTGGGACCACGGTCGCACCGCGGCTTAAAAGGTCCTGGCCTTGAGCTTAACATAGAAATCGGGTAGGCACTGCAGTGGACCGCAGCAGAAGGAATATTGATCACCGCTCAAACATGCCTTTTAAGAGCAAAATGTTATTTTTTGGGTAGATGACCATGTTAAACATGGTTTCCCCAACCATGTTATTTTCTCAAAATCAAGTATCTGATTTCGCGCAAAGCAGGTTAATGATTTGAGAAAGTAACAACATGGTGACCATGGTAACCAATCCAAAAATAAGCATTTTGGCTCTTGAAACAAGTGAAGTAATCATATTCCTTCTTTGCGTGTGATAAGAAGAGAAGTTCACCGTTGGTGGTATTCAGCAATGGACTGAATCGTCTAAAAGCAGTCCCCCCTTAAATATGGCGCTGCCACCATACCTAACCTACTTTCATTGATTGGAGGTTGTACCAGTGATTAATATTTTACTCAGCACTTGGTAGAACTCAGCGTACACTCAACTAAAAGAAAATCCCTACTCACG
>PGFW01020137.1:0-11716 GCA_003123925.1 Haematobia irritans
AGAGAGAAGATCACTAGAGGATAATAAGGAATGATGCTGAGTTGATGCCAACCGTTGTGGGTCTGTCATTCGTGTCCACTGTATGTGTCCATATTAAAAAACCATTTGGCCATTGCCAATGTGGCAGAGGTAGCGAATGTTTCCAAGTCATCGAAAGCTGATGAATGATGATGACGATTGAAGATGTTGATGGGAATTTGTTGCTGCTTGAAGCAGTTCTTGCATCATGGCGTAGCATAATTGGAACTGGCTGTGAATGTTGGAGAATCTAAACCAATATTGTACTAATTCAGTGTCTATGTATGGGTGTAATGTGTGAGTTGTCCATTTTGCAGGAGCAAACTGTATGCGGCTGGTGATGCCTAATATCAGTTGTCGTTGAAGTAAATTGCTTTTTAAAATACTCTATTTCCAGGCTACCTTTCTATGGAGGAGGAGATTGTGCTTTGTTTTGTTGTCCCTCTCGGTATTTTGTTGTAGGCGCTTATTTATCTTTGCGGTAGCTGTACTAGGATTAACATCGATTTAGATTGAGGAATGTTTGCTTTGGTAATGGTGGGATTTTGTGGCTATGAAGGCCAGATGGGTCCTAAGGCCATAGTGTCAACGAATGATGTTTGTCACAATTCGTTGTTTAGGGGGGACACGAGCCAACGGCTAGCAGCATCCTATGCAGCAGGATCTCTCCATTTATTTAGCATTGGCCTTCACCACCACGCCCGAACTATTTGAAGAGAGGAGTGGAGAGTGGCTGACCTGGAGTGGTCATAATGATTAGGAAGTCTTTAATGAAGCAGAATTTTTTTCTTAAGCTGGCTTCTTCCGTTATGATTTACTGAAATTAGAAAAGCAAAGAAGACGAAAAAAGTTAATGACTTGAAAATTCTGTAAGAAGACAGGCGAGACATATACAGGGCATATAAAATTGGTTTATTTTTTAGCTAATTATCTCTTTGGCAAAAAACTGTTAAAACAGATGGCGATAACGATTCGCGTTTTGGTTCGTAATTTAAAACCATGATCGTTTTCAATTCGAGCGTCAAACGAATAAACAATTTCTATAGAAAATTTTGTGTCAAAACTTTATTTCAATAGAAAATTTTCAAGCATTTTTTTTTTAATAGAAAGTTTCGTCAAAATTTTATTTCTATGGAGAGGAGAAAAAAATTTTTGCAATTTTTTTGGATAGCATTGTTTTTTTCAAAAATTTTAATTATCAACAGAAAAGTTTTGAAATTTTCTTCAATAGAAATTTTTGTCAAAAATTTAATTTTTATTTTATACAAAATTTTATTAAAACAAAAATTGTTGTCAGAATTTTGATCTTTTTTACAAAAATTTTGTAAATTCTAATTTGCCATAGAATTGTCAAATTTTATTTCCCCATAGAAAATTTTTTTCAAAATTTTTATTTGCTATAAGAAGAATTTTGAACAATTTAATTTTGGTAGACATTTTTGTCCAAAATTTTACTTCTTATATGAAAGTTTGTCACAATTTTATTTCTATAGAAAATATTTGTAAAATTTTATTCCTATAAGAATTTGTCCAAAGTTTTTTATTGCTATAAGAAAATTTTGTACAGAATTTTAAATTCTTTAGAAAATTTTGTCAAAGTTTTTAGTTTTAAAAGAAAGTGTGCAAAATTTTGTCTAAAATTTTTATTTTATTTCTAATAAAAATTTTTGTGAAAATTAAATTTTATAAAAAATTTTATCAAAATTTTATATTTCTGGTAAAAAAATTTTGTAAAAATTTTATTTCTATAGAAAATTTTGTCAAGGTTTTATTTCTATAAGACAATTTTGTCAACATTTTATTTCTATAAGACAATCTTGTCAAAATTTTATTTTTTTAGAAATTTTATTTCTATTGAACATTTTTGTGTCAAAGTGTTGTATTTCTATAGAAATTTTGCCAACATTTTATTTCCATAGAAATATTTTGCACATTTTATTTCGCATAGAAAATTTTGTCAAAAAATTTTATTTATATATACAATTTTGTCAAAATTTTAATTCTTTAGAAAAATTTTGTCAAAAATTTTAAAAATATTTAGAAATTTTTTCTAGAAAATTTTTGTTTTTTTTAATAAAGAAATTTGCCCAAAATTTTATTTCTATAGAAAATTTGTCAAAATTTTAGGTTTATAGAAAAGTTTGCAAAATTTAATTTTTATAGAAAAGATTTGCAAAGTTGTCTTTCCTATAAGAGAAAAGTTGTCAAAAATTTTTAATTTTATTTCTACAAATAATTTTGTGGAAAATTAATTTCCTATAAAAATTTTTGTCAAAAATATAATTGTCTGTAAAAATTTTGTCAAATTTTTATTTCTGATAGAACAATTTTGTCAAAAATTGTTATCTTTAGAATATTTTGTAAATAATTATTTCTATAGGAAATTTTTAGCAAAAAATTTTTATTTCTATAGAGAAATTTTATAATTCGAAATTTTATTTGCCATAGAAAGTTTGTCAAAAAATTTTATTTCTATAGAAAATTTTGTCCGAAATTTTTATTTTATAGAAGATTTTGTTCATAATTTTATTATCCATAGAAAAATTTGGTAAAAAAATTTTTTATTATCTAACGAAAAATTTTGTCTACTTTTATTTCAAACTGAAAAATTTTGTCTAGCTTTATATTTCTAACGAAAATTTCGTCAAAATTTTATTTCTATAATGAAAATTTTGTCGAAAATTTTTATTCCGTAGAAGATTTTGTCGAAATTTTATTTTCACATAGAAAAGGTTTGTCCAAAAATTATTATTTCTAACGAAAATTTTGTCAAACATTTTATTTCAAACGAAATTTTTGTGCAAAATTTTGTTTCTTATATTGAAAATTTTGTCAAAATTTTCTTTCTATAGAAGATTTTTTGTCAAAATTTGTTTTCTGGTAAGAAAATTTTTGTCAGCAGAAAATGTGCAAAATAACAGAAAATGTAAAATTTTATTTCTATAAGAAAATTTTGGTCAAAAATATTTAATTTCTATAGAAATTTTTCAAGTGTTTTATTTCTATAGAAAAGTTTTGTCAAAATTTTAATTCTATTAGACAATTTGTCAAAATTTTAAATGCTTTAGAAAATTTTTATAAAAAATTTTTCCAAAATTTTATTTCTATAGAAAATTTTTGTTCAAAATTTATTTCATATAGAAACTTTTTGTCAATATTTCTACATTCTATAGAAAATGTTTGGAGCATTTTAGTTTTCAATAGAAATTTTTTTTTTCCTAAATTTGGCTTCTATAGACAATTTTTGAAAATTTGTTCAATAGAAAATTTTGTCAAAATTTTATTATTATACAAAAGTTTATATTTACACAAAATTAATTGTCAAATTTTCTTCATTTTTACAAAAATTTTGTCAAAATTTTATTTCAGTAGAATTTTATTTCCATAAAAATTTTTGAACAATGTTGAACATTTTTGTAGACAATTTTAAAATGTTATTTCTAAAGGAAATTTTGTCACCATTTTATTTCATAGAAAAATTTTTTTTTAGTTTTATTTTTATAGAAAGTTTTTGCACAAATGTTATTTGTCAACATTTTATTTCTATAGAAAATTTTGTCAAAATTTTATTTCTATAGAAAATTTTGTCATTATTTTATTTCTATTGAAAATTTGGTCAAACTTTTATTTCTATAGAAAATTGTGTATTTTTTTTTTGAAATTATTTGTAAATTTTTTTTCATACAAAATTTTATCAAAATTTTATTTCTATAGAACATTTTGTCAACATTTTACTTTTCTGTAGAAAATTTTGTCATAATTTTATTTCTTTTGAAAATTTGGTCAAAATTTTATTTCTATAGAAAATTGTGTAAATTTTTTTTAGAAATTTTTTGTAAAAGAAATTTTTTGTCATAGAAAATTTATAAAAATTTTATTTTCTATAGAAAATTTTGTCAAATTTATTTTATAGAAAAGTTTTGCAAATTTTATTTTCTATAGAAATTTTGTTTTATTATCTATCTATAGAAAATTTTGTCAAAATTTTATTTCTATTGAAAATTTTGTAAAAATTTTATTTCTATAGAAAAGTTTTGCAAAATTTTATTCAAAATTTGGTTAACTTTTTATTTCTATGTAAAATTTGGTCAAAATTTTATTTCTATAAAAAATTGTGTCAAAATTTTATTTCTTTAGACATTTTATCAAAATTTTATTTTTATGAAAAGTTTGCAAATTCGAGTTTCTATTAGACTATTTTGTCATATTTTTTTTTTTGAAAATTTTGTGAAAACTTTATTTTACGCTGAGTACTATGTTCGTTTCAAGCTAGAAAACCAGCTTGTTTTCCAGGATTTTATTTATAGGTATAACTTATTTTCACTCAATCTTAGTTCCTCATATATTTAGGTAGGGACATTGATCAAATATAATCGTTTCTTCACTACAGTATTTTTTTACTTTTAGTTTAGTGTTTTGGTGAAAACTCGAACTAGTTACTCACCTTATAGAAAACAATGTTGCCAAAAGTTTATTTATTTCTATAAAAAGTTTCGTCAAAATTTTATTTCTGTAGAAAAGTTTTGCAATTTTTTTCAATAGAAAATTTTTGCACACCTTTATTTCTATTGAACATTTTTGTAATAAATCTTTCAAAAAAATCACCCTTTACAAGGAAATAAACGTGGAAACGGCCTTGATATATAAATAATTTCTTGACATTTTGATTCAGTTTCATCTGATTTGCTTATCACATTTTCACCACCCTCCTCCCCCAGACATATACAGTCTGCTTCCGTTTTTCCCACATAAATGGTGCCTTATTTAATGATGGTATTAGGTGAGATGTATTTATCATTAGCACGAATTCCTATAAAGTTATTGCGATTTTCCTCCCCTACCAACACTGTCCGTTGATGCGAATGCATGGTAAAATGCCATCTATTCAAATGCCTTGGTGTCACGTAATGGCGGGCATATTTTTTTATTTCAATCTATCGCCATCAATTTGAGGCATTTGTATATGTTTGCTTTTTATGGGCTGTTGGAAATTTTCTGCTTAATCGGTTTATTGCATTTTTGTGAAAATTTATCTGATTGAAATTTCCCTAATTCGAGGCAACACAAAGATTAAATTGCGGCATAAAAGTGTAACATTCAATGAATTTATTTCAAGCTAATTATAACAGGTAATAAAGTCGAACACGTTTACAAAAGAGCATCGGATAAAGGGAATTGTTGTTTAGATACCATAGTTTTCTATTATGAAATGCCCATACTTGAGCTTGTTTATAATGACAAGGTTTATAATAATTAGCAATAAAATAGTAATAAACATATGATAATCTGTGCGTTCCCCTTTATACGATTTTTTAATTAAAAAAAAAACACTATATTTTTAAAACGTTCAACAGAAATACCATCAACATTAGATACCATGCAGAATAAACCGAACTCATACATCATTTGGCCAAAATCAAGAACATTCAATTGCAAAGACAGGACTTTATGGGTGGGTTATTTTCATGGATGCACACTTGGAATTGAAGAATACTTTTATATGATTTCATTGCAAAATTGGCCAATAAAATTTTCCAGTTTTATATAACCGGAAGTTAAATCGAGATATCAAGCAATACGCAGAAAAGAAACCGAACTAACCCATACTTGAAAATTTTGGTCAACATTTTATTTCATTCAGAAAATTTTGTCAAAATTATTTTCATAGAAAATTTTGTCAAAATTTTATTTCAATTATAAGATTTGTCAAAATTTTATTTCAATTAAGAAAATTTTGTCAAAAATTATATTTTATTTATAAGAGAAAATTTTGGCAAAATTTTTTTCTATAGAAAACTTTTCTAACAATTTCTATTATGAATTTTTTTTCACAATTTTATTTTCCTATAGAAAATTTTCTCAAAAAACTTATTTCTATTAGAAAATTTTTTTTTTTATTAACATTTACAAAATTTACACAGAAATACTTGTTAAAATTTTGTCAGAAATTTTATTTCTATAGAAAGTTGTTAAAATTTTATTTATATAGAAAATTTTGACAACTTTTTTTTCTATAGAAAATTTTGTTAAAATTTTATTTCTCGAGGAAAATTTATTAAAATTTTATTTCTATAGAACATTTTGTCAACATTTTTTTCTATAGAAAATTTTGTCAAAATTTTATTTCTACAGAAAATTTTCTAACAATTTTATTTCTATAGTAATGTTTTTCACAGTTTTAATTATATAGAAAATTTTCTCAAAATTTATTTTCATTAGAAGAATTTTGTTAACATTTTAATATCTGTTAGAAAATTATTTAAAATTTTATTTTTTGAATATATGAATTTTGTCAAAATTTTATTTATTATGGAAAATTTTGTCAAATTTTATTTATATGGAAAAATTTTGTAAAAAATTTTATTCTCTAATAGAAAATTTTGTTAACATTTTATTTCTGTGTAAAATTTTTTGTCAATTATTTTATTTATATAGAAATTTTTTACAAAAACAATTATATTTTATAAGAAATTTTTTTCAAAAAAATTTTATTTGTATAAAAAATTTTGCCGAGTTTTATTTCTTTAGACAAATTTTTTTTAACATTTTATTTCTTTAGAAAATTTTGTTAATAATTTTTTCTATAGAAAACTTTGTCTAACTGTATTCTAAATAGAAATTATTGTCAAAAATTTTATATGGCTATTTAAAGCATTTTTGCAAAATTTTATTTGTATAGAAATTTGTCAAAACTTTATTTTTTCGATTAGAAATTTTGCCAAAATTTTATTTTCCATAGAAAATTTTGTCATATTTTAATTTCTATAGAAAATTTTTTTAAAATTTTATTTCTTTAGAAAATGTTGCTAAATTTTTATTTTTATAGAAAATTTTGTCAAACTTGTATTTCTATAAAACATTTTGTCAAAATAAAATTTCTATAGAATATTTTGTTAAAATTTTATTTATATAGTAAAATTTTTGGCAACATTTTTTCTAATAAAAATTTTGTTTTAAAAATTTTATATCCAGAGGAAATGTTGTCAAAAATTTTTATTTGCTATGGAAAATTTTTGCGCCAAATTTTATTTCTGTAGAAAATTTCTTTTTTTTTAAACAATACCAGAAAAGTAAAGCTTTAAAGGACTTTTAAAGGACTTTAAAAATGTTGTAAACATTTAATTTCTATAAGAAAATTTTAATTTCTGTAAGAAATTTGTAATTTTTTTTTTCTAATAGAAATTTCAAGGGCAGTTGCGAGGAAAAGGAACCGAAATTAACCCATAGCTGGAAATTTTTTTTCAAATAAGTTTTAATTTTCAATGAGAAATTTTCCTATTCGAGCAAAATTTTTATTTCTAAGAAAATGTTGTCAAAATTTATTTCTAATGAAAAGCTAATTATAACAGGTAATAAAGTCGAACACGTTTACAAAAGAGCATTGGATAAAGGGAATTGTTGTTTAGATACCATAGTTTTCTATTATGAAATGCCCATACTGAGCTTTGTTTATAATGACCAAGGTTATAATAAATAGCAATAAATATAAATAAACATATGATAATCTGTGGTCCTTTATACGTTTTAATTAAAAAAAAAACAATATATTTTTTAAAACCGATCAACAGAAATACCATCAACATAGATACCATGGAATAAACCGAAACCCATCATATTGGCCAAAATTCAAGAAATTCAATTGAAAGACAGGACTTTATGGGGGGTTATTTCATGATGCACACTTGGATTGAAGAATACTTTTATATGTTTCATGCAAATTGCAATAAAATTTCCAGTTTTATATACACCGGAAGTTAAATCGAGATATCAAGCAATACCAGAAAAGAAACCGAACTAACCCATACTTGAAAAATTTTGGTCAACATTTTATTTCAATAGAAAATTTTGTCAAAATTTTATTTCAATAGAAAATTTTGTCAAAATTTTATTTCAATATAAGATTTTGTCAAAATTTTATTTCAATAGAAAATTTTGTCAAAATTATATTTTATTTATAGAGAAAATTTTGGCAAAATTTTTTTCTATAGAAAACTTTCTAACAATTTCTATAGAAATTTTTTTTCACAATTTTATTTCTATAGAAAATTTTCTCAAAACTTATTTCCTATAGAAAATTTTATTAACATTTACAAAATTTTACACAGAAATACTGTGTAAAATTTTGTCCAAATATTTTATTCTATAGAATATTTTGTTAAAATTTTATTTATATAGAAAATTTTGACAACTTTTTTTTCTATAGAAAATTTTGTTAAAATTTTATTTCTCGAGGAAAATTTATTAAAATTTTATTTCTGTAGAACATTTTGTCAACATTTTTTTTCTATAGAAAATTTTGTCAAAATTTTATTTCTACAGAAAATTTTCTAACAATTTTATTTCTATAGAAATGTTTTTCACAATTTTAATTATATAGAAAATTTTCTCAAAATTTATTTTCTATAGAAAATTTTGTTAACATTTTAATATCTGTAGAAAATTATTTAAAAATTTTATTGCTATAGAAAATTTTGTCAAAATTTTATTTATATGGAAAATTTTGTGACAAATATTTTCGATTCTCTATAGAAAATTTTGTTAACATTTTATATTTCTGCTGATTAAAATTTTGTTCAAAAATTTTATTTATATGAAAATGTTTTACAAAACAATTTATTTCTATAGAAATTTTTTTCAAAAAAAAATTTATTCTGTATAAGAAATTTTTGCCGAAAGTTTTATTTCTTTAGAGAACAATTTTTTTAAAACATTTTTTCTATCTTCGAATTTTGTAAAATTAATTTAAAAAATTTAACTGTATTTTATAAAAATTTTGCATTTTTATAATATTAACATTTGCTAAATTTATTTGTAAATAGAAAATTTTTGTCAAAAATTATTATTTTTGATAGAAATTTTGCAAAGATTTTATAGATTTTCGCAAAATATGAAGAAATTCTGATCCAACAATATGTACTAAATTTTGTCATAATTTTATTTCTATAGAAAATTTTTTTAAAATTTTTTCCTTGTAGAAAATGTTGCTAATTTTATTTTTATTAGAAACTTTTTGTCAATGGACTCGTGTATTTCTATAAAAACATTTTGTCAAATAAAATTTCTGATAGAAAATTTTTGTTTAAAATTTTTATTTATATAGAAATTTGGCAACATTTGTTTTCTATAGGAAAATTTTTGTGAAAATTTTATATCTAGAGGAAATGTTGTCACATTTTTATTTGCTATGGAAAGATTTTCACAAAATTTTTACTTTCTTGCTCGCGGTGCGAAATTTGTTTTTCTTTTAACATCAATTACCTAGAACAAGGACTTACTTTAAAGGACTTTTTCAAGGACTTTAAAAAAGTGTTGTAACATTTTGAACTTTTATTTTATTTCTTTTATAGAAATTTGTCAAAATTTTTATTTCTGTAGAAATTTTGTAAATTTTTTTTCTATAGAAAATTTCAAAGTTCAGTTCCGAGGGAAAGGAGCCGATATTAACCATAGCTGGGAAATATTTTTTTCAATTAGTTTTATTTCAATAGAAATTTTGTCAAAATTTTCAAAGAAAAAGTTTGTCAAAAATTTTTTCTATGCAGTCAATATTGCTTGGTCAAAATTTTTATTTCTATAGAAAATTCCAAGTTTGATTCAGTTTTTTTCATAGAATGCTAACCCCTCTTTTGCAAGCTGCTCTTCACATAGTTATTTATAGAAATTTTCTCAAATTTATTTTACTTACTTTATTCTAGATAAGAAATTTCTTAACTTTTAATCTTTGGCAAATTCTCGTTCCATTGTGTAGGTTCCTGTGTACAATCATTTTTGTCAAAATTTGTTGCTGACTCTAAAATTCTCTGCAAAGCATTTGTATTATTATAGAACACTTCTCTAACATTTTCAATCTTCCCTACGTCGAGAATCTTTCTCGTTGAAAATTTCCTGTTTCTCATCAATCATGAAAATTCTTCAGTTCACCAAATTTCTTAATTCTCTGTCAGGCTCATGTTTGTTCAAGTTCTTTTTTCACGCGTAATAGAAAATTTTGGTAAAATATTGTTGTTTTCTATAGAAATGTTTTCCACTAATTTAATTGCTATAGAAATTTCTCAAAATTTTAATTTTCTGATGAAAATTTTGTTTAACACAATTTTAATTCTGTGTCAAAATTTGTCATCAAAATTTTTGGTTCTATAGAAAATTCAAGCAATACCAAAAAGAGGAACCGAACCCCTAACCCTACTTGCACCAATTTTTGTCAAATTTTATTTTCTGTAGACACTTTTGTCATTTTTTGTTTCTATAGACAATTTCAAGCCAATACCAGGAAAGGATACCGAACTACACACCCGTACTTGCAATTTTGTCAAAATATTATTATCAACGTAGAAATTTATTTTGTCAAAATTGTATTTCTAAAATTTCGAACAATTTGTTTTATAGCAACATTTTGTTAATTTCTATGTTGTAGTTAAGACTTTATTTGTATAAGAATATCAAAATTTTATTTCTGTTGCACTTTTTGTCAAATTTTTTTCGCTAGCTATACTAATTTGTTATACAATTGTTTATTTCTATGACATATTTTTCACGAATCTGTTACATTCGATTAGCAAAATTTTCTCAACATTTCATGTTCTAGATAGAAAATTTTGTTAAACAATTTTAATTCTGTGTAAAATTTTGTCAAAATTTTATTTCTATAGAAAATGTTGTCCAAAAAATTGTATTTCTATAAAAGATTTTTTTTTTTTTTAAATTTTATTTCTTTAGAAAATTTTGTTAAAATTTTATTATATAATTTTAATTCGATAGAAAATTTTTCCAAAATTTATGTTCTATAGAAAATTTTGTTAACATTTTATTTCTGTGTAAAATTTTGTCAAAATTTTATTTCTATAGAAAATGTTGTCAAAATTGTATTTCTATAGAATTTTTTTTTTAAATTTTATTTCTTTAAGAAAATTTTGTTTAAAAATTTTATTATATAGAAATTTTTTTGTCAAACTGTATTTCTATAAAATTAATGTTGTAAAAATAAAATTTCTATTAGGAAATTTTTGTCAAAATTTTATTTCTATAAGAAAATTTTGTCAAAATTTTATTTCTATAGAAAATTTTGGCGTCAAAATTTTATTTCTATTAGAAAATTTGTTTTTAAGTTTTTGTAAATAAAATTGTTTAAAAATTTTTAATTTTCCTTTAGACATTTTTTTTAAATTTTTATTTCTATAGAAAATTTTGTCAAAATTTAATTTCTATAGAATATTTTGTCAAAATTTTAGTTCTATAGAAAATTTTGCCAAAATTTTATTTCTATCGAAAATTGTTTTTAAATTTTCTATAGAAAATTTTGTTTAAAATTTTATTTCTTTAGGAGAATTTGTTAAAATTTTATTTCTAATAGAAAATTTTGGTCAAACGTTTTTATTTCTATAGAAAATTTTGTCAAACATTTTATTTCTAATAGAAAATTTTTGTCAAAAATTTATTTTCCTATAGAAAATTTTTGTCAAATGGTTTAATATTCTATTTAAAATTTTTTAGCAAATTTTAAATTTGTATAGAAAATTTTGTCCAAAATTTTATTTCTATGGCAAATTTTGGCCAATTTTATTTTAGCGCGTATACTAGGCCGTCTCCAGATTTGACTTCTTGCAAAAAATATTAAGGTCAATAGATTTTTTAGACCCGCAATTTTGTGAAAATATTAAACGTTTTTGTTTGATGGCCCTATTAATTGTGAAAGTAAGGC
>PGFW01020139.1:9800-31301 GCA_003123925.1 Haematobia irritans
GTCATCTTTCTGTGTTAGTTGTTTTTGTTGGTGCAATCTCTGCGCATACATTTAGGGGTGTCTGTGTGTGTATGTGTGTCTGGGCTGTCGTCTTCTGTTGTCATTTCTTCTTAAGAGACTTTTAATTATTTCTCACATATTTTGGTTTTTTCATCTCACCCCCCCTCCCAAATATATGGTATTTCTTAGAGGATCTCAAAAGGAATGTTGAAATTGGTATAAGAAAGTTTCTTTACATTAAAATTTTGACAAAATTTTCTGCAGAAATAAAAAGAAATAAAAAATTTGACAAAATTTTCTATCGAAGGGAAAAAATTTTAAAAATATTAACTTTTAAATTATATTAACGTAATTTTGGAAAAATGTTGGTCCAAAATAAATGTTCATTGAGGCAACGCTGCTGAGCAGTATCTTTACTCTCGCACTTGTTATCCCTCCTGGGTGAGAGTACATGTACTTGTATCACTTATTTGTTAATTGTCGAAGATAAGCAAAAATCTCAAAGGATGGAAATTCCTTGAAATTTTTTTCACCATTGAAAAAAAATCTCCAAGGTGGGGAATATCCCCACAAACATTTTCCAAATATCTGGAAATTTTCCATCAAAGTCACAAGCTCCATAGATTGAAAATTTCGTCGCTTTTTGAAAAATATAATTCAATTGGAAAATTTCATTACTGGAAATCTGGAAATTTCCATCAAGTCACAAGCTCCATAAATTGAAAATTTTCCGCGTTTTGAAAAAAAAATATATCCATGTTGGGGAAAATCTCAAATACTGGCAACTTGATTCAACATCGAGCTGTATCGTTTTACTCTCCCCCTTGTTATCTCTTCTGAGAATGAGTGCATGTGTTATCTCTCACTTATCGTAGAAGATAATCAATGTACTCCTGATAGTGAGTACAGGTGCCAACTTATTTCTCACTTATCGTACAAGATAATCAATGCCTTGTGTGGGAGTGTATGTATGTAATCCAATATGGGATGACTTGAGTAGAGCTTTATATGAATTTGAATTTAATTTGTCACTCACTCAATATTTCTCTTATAGACTTAGCAATAATATCTCAAAGCTATTTAGTGGCACAAGGCACAATAAAAGATCAAGAATTTCTTGTTATTCCTATGGCATAGCAATGTCATATCAAAATCATCCTTCATCTGACCAGGATAGGCTATAAGCTTTAGCTCTTTTTTTTTGCCATCTCTACTACTTCTTTAATACCTTTTTTTATAGTCCAAGCAGAATCTAGGATTTTTTCTCTTTCAGTTTAATATTCATCGTAAGCAATATAACCCGATTTGCTGCTATTTTTTTTAGTTGTCCTGTGTTGTTTCTCGGTTCTTTTTAATAACAAAGATATGCCCAGCGCAATTATGGAATCCTTACTTTTACACATTGAACACTATACATAAGCCCAGATCTTTGTATTGGGATTGAAATGTTAGTACGGGTAGTTACTGAGAAGCTCATTTTCTGGATTGGTCAATGAAAGCAATAGCTTCTGTTGTTGGAGTGGTCTCGTCTTCTTTTTTTAATTTTGAAATAAACCGGCAAATATCAAGATGCCAATCGATCGAAATAAGGCTTTTTTATCCTTTTTCATTCTTAATAAGCTCACGCGAGGTGAAGTGTGTAAGAGAAAATGTCTAATAAAATTTTGAGCGCAGCTACACTCGGGAAAGATATTTTTGGTATTGATTTTTTTTTTTTTTTGCAAATAGGTTTGCGTTTATTTACAAGTATCTGAAAAAAATTGAAAGTCATTTTTTATAAATCGAAAGTCGCTCTTTTTTCAACATTAAAAAAAATTAAAAAAATATTTTGGATTCTTACGTGGAATTTCCTTTAAAATTCAAGGTTAAAATAAATTCGAAAATATCCACTTTTCCAAAAAAAAAATGTCAACATTGTTAATATCCATAGAAAAATTTCTGAAATTTTTATTTCTATAGAAAATTTAGTCAAAATTTTATTTCTATGGAAAATTTGTCAAAATTTTATTTCCATAGAAAATTTTGTCAAAATTTTTTTTTTTGTAAGAAAATTTGTCAATTTATTTAACGAAAAATTTTTTGTCAAATTTTATTTCTAATAGAAAATACTCTCAAATTTTCATTCTATAGAGAATTTTTCTTTCTTCATCATTGTTTTTTTCTGCATGGGAAATTTTAATTAAAGCCAAAATTTTTATTTAATTCCATTTCAGGGAACAGAAAACAAAACACATTATTTGAGTGTATGAATAAAAATTGAACCACAGGATTTTTGTTCGACCTTTCCGAATACTGTTGCTTGAGATAACTCAGTCCCAAAAAAGGATAAGTATACAAAATGAAAACTTAATGCAAGAGTTGTAAGGAAGCCTAAAGGATATGGTGGTGGTGGTTGTAGTCGATGGCTCATTTTATTAACCAACACCTTCACATTCAATTTATAACAGAAAAGCCCATAAAACATTACATAACCCGATTGGCTCAGACTTAATGTGCCATCTCTAAACATGGGGTAATTTGCCAGCTTGCCATGGCCACCCATGATTTCATATCCTTTTACGTCATCAGTTTTGGTGCTAAGCTAAAGGCTATTGAATATTTTGTGTTTGGCCTGGTAAAAAAAAAAAAAAAAAAAAAAAAAAAAAAAAAAAAAAAAAAATAGATCTATGTATGCGCAGTGTGTGTGGCTTGGGTAGTTCGGTAATGGTCGAAAGAAACAACATTAACATTTTTAGAAACTGCTAAAAGGACTTGTTTCATCATTCCTTTATAATTGTCGTAATCGTCGTGTCAATATAAAAAGCCCCAAAAATTCTTGCAAACCACCAATTGCACAAAGGGTAAAATAAGCATTTAGTAAATATAATCTCGTCTCCTCCACTCACCTCCCACCCACGCTTTTCAAAGCATCCTATGCCAGAGTTCGCTCTAAGAAGACTATAGGAATAAAACCAGTTTAAGGGGTTATTCGCTTTTCACATTCACTTCACAGGCAACCTCCTGGGCCTTCAATTGTGTTAAAGTTATAAAGTCGGCATGTTTAATTTGTGCTCAGGTCCATTTATAATATATGGGCCCGACAATAACTCAAACATATTTACTTTGGACCTAAATTGCCCATATCAGGTCTTACTACGTATAAGAGTATTGCACAATGAATCGGGCTATTATTTTTACGTCAGCATCACATATCCATCATGGTAAGTGATTAAGCCCCCCCCTTATTCGAGTGCAAGGGTAAGCAATGTTGCAATGTTAAATGGTTTTAGAATATTTAGAGTAAAATATTTGGCAATGGCGGGCATGAGGTTTTTCGATAAGGGGAGTTTTTTTTTTTTAAATGATTTCCATAGAACATTTTTAAAAATTTATTTCTATAGAATTTCACAAAATTTAATTTCTATAGAAAATTTTTTCAAAATTTTATTTCCCAATAGAAAATTTTTTCAAAATTTTATTGTTTCATCGAAAAATTTTGTCAAAATTTTATTTCTATAGAAATTGTTCAAAGATTTTGTTTTTATAGAAGAATTTGTCGAAATTTTATTTTATAACAATTTTGTCAAATTGTATTTCTATAGAAAATTTTTCAAAAATTTTATTTCTAATAGAAAATTTTGTCAAATTTTATTTTCTAAATAGAAAATTTTGTACAAAATTTTATTTCTAATAGAAATTTTCGCAAAATGTTATTTTCTATAGAAATTTTGTCAAAATTGTATTTGCTATAGAAAATTTTGTCAAATATTTTATTTCTATTAGAAAATGTTTGGTCAAAATTTATTTCTATAGAAAATTTTTCGTCAATAATTTTATTTTATTGAAAATGTTCTCAAAAACTTTATTTCTAAAATATAAAATTTTGTCCACATTTTATTTCTATAGAAAAATTTTGTCGAAATTTTTTTCTGTAGAAAATTTTGGTCAAATTTCATAAGAAAATTTCGTCAAAAATTTATTTCTGTATGATAAATTTTCACAAAAATTTAATTTTTCTATAGAAAATTTTTTCAAAATTTTCTTATCCATAAGAAAATTTGTAATTTTAATTTCTATCGAAAATGTTGTCAAATCTTATTAAATTTTTATAGAAAATTTTGGTAAAAATTTTATTCTATAGAAAATTTTCTCAAAATTTTATATTTCTATAGACAATTTTAGGTCAAAATTTTGTTTTGCTAGAAGAAATGTCGAAATTTTATTTCTATTAGAAAATTTTCCCGAAATTTTATTTCCAGAAGAATTTTTCGAAATTGTATTTCTATTAGAAAAATTTTGTCTAACATTTTATTCTATAGAACATTTGGTAAATTTTTTTCTATATTTAAAATTTGTCCAAATTTCATTTCTATAGAAAATTTTGGTAATATTTTATTTCTATAGAAAATTTTCACAAAATTGAATTTCTATAGAAAATTTTGTCAAAATTTGTTTTTCTAAAAGAATTTGTCGAAATTTTATTTCTATAGACAATTTTGTCAAAATTTTATTTATAAAGAAAACTTTGTCAAATTTTATTTCTATAGAAAATTTTGGTAAAATTTTATTTCCATACAAAATTTTCTCAAAATTTTATTTCTATAGAAAATTTTGTCAACATTTTATTTCTATCGAAAATATTCTCAAAATTTTATTTCTATAGAAAAATTTTGTCAACATTTTTTTCTGTCAAAATTTTAGTGTCTTTTGGAAATTTTTTGTCAAAAATTTTATTTTTATTAAAATTTTAAAAAAAAAAAGAAAATTTTTTCAAATTTTATTTCTAGTATTAAATTTTTATTTCATTTTATTTCTATAGAAAATTTTGTCAAAATTTTCTTTCTATAAAAATTTTGTCAACATTTTATTTTCTATGAAAATTTTGTTAAAATTTTATTTCTATTTAAAAATTTTCCAACATTTTAATTTTATTTCTAGAGAATTTGTCGAAATTTTATGTTCTATAGAAAATTTTGTCAAAACTGTATTTCTATAGAAAATTTTTGTCAAAATTTTATTTCTATAGAAATTTGTCAAAAATTTTTGTTTCTACAAGAATTTGTCGAAATTTTGATTTCTATATGAAAATTTTTATCAAAATTTTATTTCTAATAGAAACTTTGTCAAAATTTTATTTCTATAGAAATTTTGGTAAAATTTGTATTTCTATAGAAAATTTTCTCAAAATCGTATTTCTATAAGAAAGTTTTGTCAAAATTTATTTCTATAGAAAAATTTTGTCAAATTTTATTTCTATAGAAAATTTTGGTAAAATTTTTATTTCTATAGAAAATTTTCTCAATATTTTAAATTCCATAGAAAATTTTTGTCAAAAACTTTATTTCTATATAAAATTTTGTGCAACATTTTATTTCTATAGAAAATTTTTGTCGAAATTTTTTCTGTAGAAAATTTTGTCGAAAAATTTTTCTTCTGTAAAAAATTTTCCCAAAAAATGCTATTCTATAAAAAATGTCGTCAAAAATTTTTTTTTCGTAGAAAATTTCTTCAAAATTGTATTTCTATAGAAAAATTTTCAAATTTAAATTCCATAGGAATTTTGTCAAAATTTAATTTTATAGAAAATTTTGTTACAATTTATTTCCTTAAAATTTTATTTCTATTGAATATTTTCCTAAAAATGTATTTCTGTAAAAATTTTTTAAAAATTTTATTTCTATAGAAAATTTTCTAAAAAATTTATTTCTACTATTTGACAAAATTTTATTTCTATTGAAAATTTTCTCAAAATTTTATTTCTAAAGAAAATTTTCTCAAACTTGTATTTCTGATAATTTTATTTCTATAGAATTTTTTCAAAATTTTATTTCTAAAGACAATTTTCTCAAAATATTTTTTCTATTTTTTTAAAATCTTATTTCTATGGAAAATTTCGCCAAATTTTATTTCTATAGAACATTTGATCAATTTTTTTTCTATGGAAAATTTTTTCAAAAAAATTGCTTATAATTTTATTTCTATAGAATTTTTTTTAAAATTTTATTTCTAAAGACAATTTTTTAAAAATTTTTTTTTCTATTTTGTAAAAATCTTATTTCTAATAGAAAATTTTTTTTCTAAATTTTATTCCTATAGAAAATTTTCTCAAAAATTTTTTTCTACTATATGTCAAATTTTTATTTCTATTGAAAATTTTCTCAAAAGTTTATTTCTAAAGAAAATTTTCTTAAACTTGTATTTCTATAGAAAAATTGCTTTTAATTTTATCTCTATAGAATTTTTCAAATTTTTTTTGTAAAGACAATTTCTCAAAAAAAAATTTTCTATTTTGTTAAGATGAAATATAGAAATTTTAAAATTTTGTCAAAGTTTATTTATAGAAAATTTTGTTACAATTTATTTCCTACAAATTTTATGTCTATTGCAATATTTTTTCCCTAAAAATGATATTCTATACAAAATGTTTTTCAAAATTTATCTTTATAGAGATAAATTTTTCTCAAACATGTATTTCTACTATTTGTCCAAATTGATTCTTATTTTATTGAAATTTTATTTTCTTGAAATTGGGGTAAAATTTTTATTTCTACAGAAAATTTTCTCAAAAATTTTTATTTCTAATAGAGAAATTTTGCAAAATTTTTTCAAATTTTTTCTGTAAAAATGTTCTCAAAATTTATTTCTATAAAAATTAATTTCTTGTAGAAATTTTTTTTTAAAATGTGTATTTCTATAGAAAATTTTCTCAAAAATTTTATTTGCATAAAAAATTTTTCTCAAAAATTTTTATCCATAGAAATATTTTTAAAAATTTTATTTTTATATAGAAAATATTGTCAAAACTTTTTATGTATAGAGAAATTTTTCGCAAATTTTCTATTTTCTATAAAATTTGATCAAATTTATAATTCTATAGGAAAATTTTGTCAAAATAAAAAATGTTCTCATAAAAAATGTTAAACTCATGACAAAAAACATATTTCTGCTTCGATTTCTTTTTCAATGATTTGACAATTAAGCTCTTTTTATAAATTACGAAGTAAACATTAAGCATCGAGTCTAGAGGTTTGCAAAAGACGTTTGCAAATATTTCCCTTTAATTTCCACAAACATAAAGGTCTTATCCGCCCTTGTCATCTTAGTCGTTATCCGTTGTCCTGGTCGTCGTTATAGTATTACAACCATACAAAACCAAGAAAACCAGCAATAACATTTTTCAATTTCCACACTTATTTACATGAAAATAGCGTGCTAGCAAAAGGAAAATAAAGATGCTAAAGTTTTTCTTTACCACACACAGTCTTCAATAACTGAATAATAATGACCTACAACCTCATTCTCTTCGTCCTCCTCTCCAATAACATTCAAAACGAAACAAAATTGCAAATAAAGGAAGAAGCCCATGAAAAAGAAACTTGCTATCATAACGAAATTGAAAAAGTATCATTTTTATATTTTGTACATTTCCTTCTTGTAACTTAGTCAAATATGTATTTCCGCTAAGGATGAGAAAGAGAGATAGAGAAGAAAGGGATCTCACTTCACACAAAAAACTGTATGATGAAAAACAAAAATGGAAAACAATTTTCTAAAGGGATGCACACCAACAAATATGTTAACGCTTTATAGAACCTTACAATATTTCGAGTTTACCAAATATTTTCTATTTTTTTTGTTTCGTTTTCTCTCTGGTTTGAAGCTATAAAATTTCATAGATCATTGCTTTTATAGCCCCCCTCACACAATGTTGTCTAACCAAAAACTGAGACTAGTGTACAGGATACCGTTTTATATTTACACTGTCTGCCGCATGAAATTGCATTGGTTGTGGGTATTTTTGAAATTTAGTTGAACAAAAAAAATCTTTTATAAGCAATTTAAAGATGAATATTTTTTTATTTACTATTGGATTTACAAACACGGTTGCTAGAATGTTTGGTAGACTTTGCAAAATTTTCGGTATGAACAAAATGTTCTACAGTGGAATAAGATTTTAACAAAATCTTTCTATAAGAAGTAAAAGTTTGAGAAAATTTTCTATAGAAATAAATGTATTGAGAAACTTTTTGCGTGTTAGAAATAAAATGTTTGACAAAATTTTCTATAGAAAATAGAAAATATTGAAAAATTTGGCCTGTGGGTTAAATAATGTAAAAAATTTTGTAGAAATTGTTCTGATGGAAATAAAATTTTGACAATATGTTTCTAGAAATAAAATTTTGAATAAATTTTCTATAGAATAAAATTTTGCCAATATTTCTATAGAAATGAATTTTGACAAAATTTTCTATAGAAATAAAATTTTGCAAATTTTCTATAAGAATAAAAATTTGACAAAATTTTCTGATAGAAATTAATAATTTTGAACAAAATTTTCTATAGAAATAAAATTTTGCAAAATTTTCTATTAGAATAAAATTTTGAAAAAATTTTCGAATAAATAACTTTGACAAAATTTTTATAGAAATAAAAATTTTGACAAAATTTTCTATAGAAATTACAAATTTTGACAAAATTGTCTAATAAGAATATAAAATTTTGACACATTGTTGCTATAGAGAAGTAGAAATTTTGCCAGTATGATGAACAATAATTTTGACAAAAATCTTCTATACAAATATATAATTTGAAAATTTTTATCAATATATAGTAAAAATTTTTATAGGATAAAAATTTTGGACATTTTTTAAGATAAAATTTTGACAAATTTTGCTTGGAAATAAAAATTTTGAACTAAAATTGTTGCATAGAAATAAAACAATTTTGACAAATTTTCATTAAGGAATGCACCGAGATAGAAATTTTGGACAAACATTTTCTATAAGAAAGTTAGAAATTGTGGTACAAAATTTTCGCTCTGCAAGAAATTCAAATTTGTGAGTAAAAAAAATTTCTATAAGAAATAAAATGTTTGACGAGGAGCCAATGTTCTATATGAAATAAAATTTTGACAACATTTGTCTATCAAAAAAAATTGACATAAATTTTGTAGAGAAATAGAAATTTTGAAATCAAATTGTTCTATAGGGAGATCAAAATTTTGATAAATTTTGTTAGCAGAATCACAAATTTTGACAAACATTATTTCTGTAGCAAATTACATCTGTGACAATATTGTGTCTTGTAGAAAATGAAAATTTTTTTGAAACAAATTATTCGTATAGAATATAAATTTGAAGAAAATTTTCCATCAGAAGATGAATTTTGAATAAAATTTTCTATCAAAACAAATAATCGTGAAAAATTTGCCTTGATAAAAAATTATAAAGTTTTCGGTTTCTGTTTGGTTATTGTTTTGGCGTTCTCTTCAATCGTTATGGTTGTTTTGATCGTCAGCTTAAAGGCCATCGCAAAAATTGATCTAAATCTCGAAAATAGAAATTTTGAGAAAATTGTCTATGGAAATAAATTGTTGACAAAAATTTTGTAGGAGAAATAAAATATTGATCAATTTCCTATAGGAATAAAAGTTTTGGATAAAGTTTTTTTACAGAAAATTAAAGAATTTTCGACATAATTATCTAATAGAAAGAAGAATTGTGCGAAAATTCTTCGTATAGGAAGTAAAATTTTGGAGATGAGAATTTCTATGAACAAATAAATATTTTTGTGAGGAAAGTTTTCTAGTAGCTAACAAGAGGTTTTTGACTAAATTTTTTTAATAGAAATAAGTGTCTGGAGAAAATTTTCTGTAAAGATAAAATTTTGTGTAAAATTTTCTATAGAAATAAAATTTTTTGCCAAAAATTTTTCTAACAGAAATAAAATTTTTTGTCAAAAATTTTCTATAGAAACACAAGTTTTGTTGTTGTTGTGGATAGTTGACCTTTAAACCGGTTAATTTATATTTGTTTTGTTCGGTTTTGAGGTCTATTAAGATATAAAAAATAGATGTATTGTTGTTTTTTTAAGTTGTATTGTTTATTTAAAATGTATATATAAAATTAATTATATAGTTTCGAACATTTTTTTTTTGTGTAGAGAATAAAGAACAATGAACTTATTCGCGGAAGACTGAAAGGTAATTTTCAGCGTGTCATAAAAATGTCTATAGAAATAGAATTGTTTGAAAAAATTCTATAGAAGATAAAATTTTGACAGATAAATTTTTCTGTAGAAATAATGTGTTTGTGGTGAGAATTTTCTACAGAAAGATAACAATTTAAAAAAATTTTGAATAGAAATACATTTTTTTTTGAAAAAATAATTCAATAGAAATAAAATTTTTAAGGAACATAAAATTGTAACAAAATTTTCTATACAAATTAAATTTTGACAAAAAAAGAACAATTGTAAAAAATTTTCCTATAGATAAAAATTTGTTGAAAAATTTTCTGTAGAAATAAAATTTTGGGAGAAAATTTTCTATAGGAAATGGAATTTGGGACAAAAAAATAAAATAAAAATAAAACATTTCGACAATTTTCTAATTAATATAATGATAAAAAAATTAAATATAAATAAATAAAATTTTTATCATGAAAAATTGCTATAGGAAGATTTTTTATTTTCTATAACAAAATGTGGTCTATAGAGAATAAAATTTTGACAACAAATTTTCTTGTAGAAATAAAAGTTTTTGACAAAAATTGTCTGTAGAAAGATAAAATTTTGACAATAATTGTTCCTGGGTAGAAATTAAATATTTTGAGGAACATTCTTCTATTAGAAATTAAATGTTTAATAAAAACTTTCAATAGAAGGTTAGTTAGGTGGAGAGCCTGATGTTTATCAGGCTCACTGTAGACTATTCAGTCCAGTTGTGATACCACATTGGTGAAGCTTCTTCTCTTATCAACTGAGTTCTGCCCGATTTTCCAGATGTTAAGCTCAAGTTGACACAGGGACCTCCTTTTTTTATAGCCGAGTCGCGAACGCCATCACATTGCAGTGACAGCCGGCACTTAAGAGAAGCTGAAACCTCAAAAAATGTTCACTAGCATTACTGAGGAGTGGGATAATCCAGCGCTTGAAAAACTTTTTGGTGTTAAGGTCGAAGCAGAAACGAACGGCGAGACTTGTGTATGGCAAGGCGGGCAGTGCTAACATGTGGCACCGGACGGTGCTGCCCAACGGTGGTTCAAAGTAGGGAAATAAGATGTTGTTGGGAAAAAAGAAATGCGCGACAAAAAGCGGGGGCGCCATTAGTGGAAGAAGAAGAAGGAATGTGCTATTGAATGAAGAGAATTTTTGAAGTAAAGTTTTCTGATAAAAAATAAATTTTGAGAAAGATTTGTCTAGTAGGTGGGGGGAAATAAATTTAGACAAATAAGTTGTTTGCTAAAATGTTGTCCAAGACTGTTTAGTAAGATTATTTTTTGGTTGAGTGGGCTACCCGAGTTTCAGAGAGACATAAATGGTGGCGATCTGTGCCGCCTGAAAGCGTATCAATGATAATTTTCCAACATTGTAGTGAAATTGGATTAAGAATTTCTGAACTGATTAATAGGCAAGGAAATGCTTCTCGTTGAAATTAGATATTCTTAAATTGATAGAATTCATTTTGATATAGTATTAACATGTACTCGAGATATTTCTAAATTAAACTAATTAATAATCTAAAATTAAGTCAAAGGGTTTAAAAAATTTGGCTAATTATTCCTTGAATCTTAACAAACAAAACTAGGATTTTTAGGAATATTTGATGGTTCTCTTAGTGGCCACTAATACATGGTTTTCAATACTTACAAAATACATTTAGCTTCCATTGCAGTCTCTCGTATCACCATTACGAACTCAGTTCAATTGGTGCGTACTACGACATGACAAAGCCCTTTCCCATGATCTTCGTCGTGTGGCGTTTAATAGACAAAACCGAAGTGCTGACATTTGCCATGCGTTCGGAACCTAGAAAATTAAGAAAAAAAAAGAAGAATATAACGGAATTTAAAATGTCGATTATAATTATTTTTTTTTTATTTTCTGCACAAAGAGCCCTGTACCTTTTGACTATGGCGCAATAAGCCTCAAACATTACCCATCCCACCAGCTTTATTTTCGCAGTGCGGGTCAGAGCCGAATGGCCTGGCATTCGATTATCAATATCTACGATCTGCAGACAGTGGGCTTGATTGCTAAATGAGTATCTCCACCAAAGAGGGCGCACATAAAAAGATACAAAGGAGAAGTAAACAAAATAAATTTAAATAATTAGATTAATATTTTTATGGACAATAAAGTAAAGTCAATAATAAACTTATGGTTCGACGATGGTATAAGAGAATTCTATAATTTTTATATTTTTAATAAAAAAAAAATTATGATGACATTTATTTTTTTAAAAATCTCCCTGGATTTTATTATTATTAGCTTTTTTGGTATCACATAAAACCACAATACAGTTTTTGTTTTGCTTCTGCAGTTAATATTTATTTTAAGGCAAATTGCTTTGTCTTTTTTTGCAGGTAAGTTTTTGTTGTTTCTGTTGATGTTATGACAAGTCAAATTATTAACAATATTTACCTTTTTGTACAATAATTATTAGCCTTTAGTTAGTCGTGGTATATTTTAAATTTAAATATTATTAATTAATTTGTAATTTTTTTTAAGTGATAAAAATAAAGTAAATAGTATATAAATATATTTGTTTTTTACTTTTGATTACGACATAAAACTTATTATGATCCGAAATAATGTCAAGCAATTTAATTTGATTGCATTTAAAATTTATTTTCCAAGGGAATCACAAAAAAAAATTATAGTTTTTTTTACAGATATTAAGGCAATTTATGCAGCTCATGACATTAAGCTAATATAGTCGAACGTAGATTCTAGTTGTAAGTGTCGGAGAGGGGGGCGAGGGGGAGTTATAACTCTTCCAAGCCACATAACTAAATGTATACAAGCCCACCCTATCTCTTTGAAGTACAAACAAAGGAATAAATGGCAAATGGTTATTCAAAGTATGAGTTTGAATGTTATCCATTTGTTGTAAATTACTAGTGTAATGTTATTTAAATTTGTTTAATAACCAATTTAGAGAGTGAGTTTTGTAGTTTCTAGTGTAGGCATATTTGTGCTTCTTAATAATTTCACGGGAAATTGTTAATAAATAATTACTATTAATTGAGTTTTTGTTTAGTCATAATTAGAAGTGTTGTTGTGTTAAAGAGATTTTTTGTGGAGATATTAAGAGATAATTATAAATAACTATTCCAATAAGGTTAAGTGTAATTAGAAGCAAAAGAAAGTATTTTCTAAAGAAATAGAAGACAAGAATTTCGAAATATTTATTTCAAATAATTTTTTATATTTTAATTTTAAATTAAAAAATAGAATCATATTAAAAACAATAAATAAAAATTAAGTTTTAAATTAGTCCATGTCAGCTCCATTATTATTTGAAAAATTTTCTACAGAATTAAAATTTGAAGAAATTTTGAGAAAATAAAGAGAATATAGAAATAATAATTTTGAGAAAATTTTTTTACAGAAATGAAAATTTTGAATGAAATTTGAGTAAAATTTTAAATAGAAATAAAATTTTGAGAAATTTTCTGATAGAAATAAAATTTTTTATAAAACATTTTTATATAGAAAATATAATCTTTCAAAAAATTTTGTATAAAGGTATTTTTTGAGAAAATTTTATATAAAAATAAAAATTTTCTGACTGAAAATAATTTTGAAAATTCTATTGAATAAAATTTGAGAAATTTTCTATGAAAAAAATTTTGAAAATTTTTTATGAATAGAAAAAAAATTTTGTCAACAAAATTTTATATAGTATAAAATTTTGGCAAAATTTTATTTTTAAAGAAATTTGACAAAATATTCCAAAGGATTAACATTTTCGATAAATATATTATATAAAATTAAGAAATTAAAATATTTGAGAAATTATTTAATTTTCTATAGAAAGTAAAATTTTGGAAATTTTAATATAGAAATAAAATATTAAAATTAATAATAATTATATTGAATTGAGTTTTTGGTTTTTTTGGAGGTGGGGGGTTACATTTAAGAAAAGATAAATTCAATAATGTATAAACAAATATTACAAATTTCAAATCAATTTGAATTTATTTTTTTATTTAATTTATTTAATTTATTACATTTCGCTATAGGAATAACATTTCGATAAAATGTTAAATAGAAATAAAATTTTGTGAAAATTTTCTATAGAAATAAATTTTTTACAAAATTGTTTATAGAAATAAAATTTCGAAAAATTTTGTAATAGAAGCAATTTTTTTTGAGAGAAATTTATATAAGAAAATAAAATTTGAGAAATTTTACTATATGAAAAAATTGTCAACTTTTATAAGAAAAAAATTTTGCGCAACATTTTATTTTTAAAAGAAAATTTTGACAAAATATTCTGAAGGATTACAATTTCGATAAAATTTTATTAAAAATAAAATTTGAAAATTTTCTTATAGAATATAAATTTTGAAAAATTTAAAATAAAATAAAATATAAAATTTATAAATAATTATAATTGAGTTTTTGTTTTTGTTTTTGAGAAATTTTTCGATAGAAATAAAATTTTGTGAAATTTTTCTATAGAAATAAAATATTAAAATTAATAAATAATTATATTACTTGAGTTTTTGTTTTTTTTTTTAGGGGGGGGGATTAAATTTAGGAGATAGTTATGATAACCTATTCCAATAAGGTTAAGTGTAATTAAAGCAAAAAATATTATTGTCAAAGACTATAGAAGCAATAATGTTCAAATAATGTTGAATTTTTTTTTTTTATTTAATTTGTTAAATTTCCTATCGGAATAACAGTATTTCGATAAATGTTAAATAGAAATAAAATTTTGTGAAAATTTTCTATATACACAAAATTGTTTATAGAAATAAAATCTTCGAAAAATTTTGCGAAGAATTTTTTCGAGAAAATTTTATATAAAAATAAAATTTTTGAGAAAATTTTTCTACTGGAATAAAATTTGAGAAATTTTACTATAGAAAAAAAATTGTAAAATTTTATACTAGAAATAAAATTTGCCAAAATTTTATTTAAAAAAATAGCAAAAGTATTCCAAAGGATTAACGTTGTTACTGATAAAAGTTTTATAGTAAAATAAAATTTTGAGAAATTTTTCTATAGAAATAAAATTTGAGAAATTTGTGAAATATAGAAATAAATATTAAAATTTATAATAAATTATGATTAATTGAGTTTTTTTTTTTGGGAGGGCATATAATTTAAGAGATATATTAATGAATAACTATTCTAAGTAAAGTGTAATTCAAGGCAAAAATATTATTGTCAAGACATAGAAGCCAATAATTTCACATAATTTTTATTATTTTTTCATTTTTAAATTTTTAATGTTAAGTTAAATTTTGTTAGTAGGAATAACATTTTCGATAAAATGTTAAATAGAAATAAAATTTTCGTGAAAAATTTTCTATAGAAATAAGTTTTTTACAAATGTTTATAGAAATAAAATCTTGGAAAAATTTAAGTATTTGTGAAGAAAATTTTATATATACATACAATTTGAGAAAATTTTCTAACTGGAAATAAAATTTGAAGAAAATTTTTGTAAACTATAGAAAAAAAAATTTGCTAAAAAAATTTTTATATAAAAAAAAATTGCCAAAATTTTAATTTTTAAAGAAAATTTTGGACAAAATAATATTCCAAAAGGATAAACTATTTCGTATAAATTTTTGGTATATAAAAATAAAATTTTGAGAGAATTTTTCCATAAGAAATAAGAATTTTTTGAGAAATTTTTTTTAATTTAAAATTTTGAGAAAATTGTTCTACTAGAAATAAAATTTTGCGAAAATTTCTTTATAAGCAATAAAAATATTAAAATCTAATAATAATTATATTAATTGAGTTTTGTTTTTTTTTTTTTGAGGGGGGGGGGGGCGTTAAATTTTTAAGAGATAATTATGATAACGTATACAATAAGGGTTTAAGTGGTAATTAAAACCAAAAATATTAATTTTCAAAAGACATAGAAGACAATAATTTCAATAGTTTTTAATTTATTTTTTTTTTGTTTATTTAATTTTTTTTAATCTATTAAATTTTCGTCTATAGGAATAGACATTTCGATAAAAATGTAAATAAGAAATAACAATTTTGTGAAAATTGTTATAAATTAAATTTTTTACAGAATTGTTTATAGAAATAGAAATCAGTTCGAAGAAAATTTTGAAAAGAAGTAATTTTTTTGAGAAACTTTTAATAATAAAAATAAAATTTTGAAGAAAATTTTGCTACTGGAATAAAATTTTTGAGAGAATTTGTTACTATAGAAAAAAATTTGTAAAGTTTTTTATATAGGAAGATAAAATTTTGCGCCAAAAATTTTATTTAATTAGGCAAAAGTATTCCAAAGGATTAACGTTTCGATAAAATTTTATATGAATTAATTTGATAAATTTTTCATAAAATAATTGAGAAATTTGTGGGATATAGAAATAAAATTTTGAAAATTTTTCTATAGAAATAACAATTTTGAGAAATTTGTGAAATATAGAAATAAAATATTAAAGTTAATAACTAATTATATTATTTTGAGTTTTTTTATAGAAGCAATAATTTCAATAATTTTTTTATATTTTCATTTTTAAATTAAATAAATATAATAAATAAAAATAATTTTAAATTAGTCCATATCAGCCCATTTTTATACATGGTATAGCTACGTTACAAATATATTCTCCAAATTGACTTCAAGTAGGCTATTTGTGCCCCATATTGCATACGACCCAATTGAAAAAGTCTTATTTGAACGCATTTTGTAGTTGGCAACACTGACAAACATACTGACAAGAATGTTTTTTAATCGATCGTCTTAGAGATTTTATTCATCAAATCCATGTGAAATTAAATTTTAATTTTTATTTGAATGTTTTTTTTTAATTTGTTTCATGGTAGTAGATATTTAAATTTCAGCCCGTCCCAACTTACAGCTATATATACTTCTTCATTTGCCTTTGTATTGGTGTTCTTCAAAACTCTTTGATATACGTTTTATTAATCAACATATATTCCACATTAATTTGTAACTAACATGCCAATATATGATATAAAATTGGCTACAAGCCTAAAGTTAAATCACATATTAATTTGAACCAATTTGCACTGCTGAAAACCACAATGGAAAGAATTATTATTTCATGTATAGGTTTGGATTATCCGAGAGAAGGAGAGAACGTTATCTGTTATGTTTCACTATATGAATGTTGCTGTATTTTCGCAAATTACCCAACCATAACTTCTCTCATTCACCCACTAATCTCATTTTCTATATCTCACGTTCAGGCGTGCCCCTTATCTCCTCTCACCTCTCGCTATGGCCCTTTTGTGGTTAGTGGTTGTTTTTTTCCCCATTATGACTTTTTTTTCGGTTTTACCATTCATACACTTTAACTTACACATAATGCTGGTGGAAATTTCAACCAATTAAATACTTAATCTTATGATAATTACAATTAAATTAACAATGGTAATATTAGTAGAGACGAGAAAACATCAAAATGCCCGGTACGAGATATGCTTTATGGAGTAAAATTATGCCATTTTTATGTGTGTTGTAAAATTGTTAAATAGATTTTAGAGATTAAAGTCCAATTTTATTTCTGTAGAATAATGCTTACCACAAATTTTATTTCCTATACACAAGTTAAAGTACACTCTTAGTTCTTAGAATATTTTTTTTTAAAATCTACAAAACAGTTGTTGTTTTGATCCTTCAGCTTTAAAAAACCATTGCTTTTGGAGCTAAACTACAAGAGTAGCTTAACCAACAGAGGAAAAGGAATGTTTTGTCAAATTTATCTTGGCAAAAGCCCTATAGACTGCCAAGCATGTTGGATGGACGCACGGTTCGGAATTTACCAACAATTCCTCATCAGCATCCAAAAACTATCAACAATTATCAGATAAATTCAGCCAGTTCATTAAAACCCAAACAATAAACCCAACACTTGAAAATTTCTGAAAAACAATTTGTAAAAAGTTATATATTAGATAAAATTTTTGCCAAAAAAATTTCCATTAGAATTAGAAATTGAAGAATTTTCATACCAGAAATCGCATTTAGGAAAAAATTTTAGAAAATTTTCTACAAGAAAATAAAATTTTGAAAAAAAATAATTCTGTAGAAATAAAATTTTGAGAAAAATTGTTAAAGAAATAAAACTTTGAAAAATATTTCTATAGGAAAATAATAATTTTTGAGTAGAATTTTTATATGAAAAATTAAACTTCTTTAAAAATTTTCGCTTGCGAAACTGAAATTCTTCAGAAAATTTTCTATAGAAATAAAATTTTCAAAAAAATTTTCTTATAGAAAATAAAAACTTTTGAGAAATTTATTTCTATAGAAATAAATTTTGACGAGAATTTTATATGGAAAATTTTCGAGGAATTTTTCTTTTTATTAACGAAATAAATTATTCACAAAAAAGAATAAAAAAAAAAAAAATTTTTTCTATAGAAATTTAGAACTTTTTTATTGAAATAATTTTTTTTTTATGAAAAGAAATTTCGTAACAAGTTAATATTAGATAAACATTTTTTCCATAGCAAATTAGAAATTTGAAAGACCAATTTTTCTACAAAGAAATAACATCTAGAAAAAATTTTTGATAAAATTTTCTATAGAAATTAAAAAGTTTTGAGAAATTGTCTATAGAATAAAACTTAGAGAAATATTTCTACTCTGAAGTAAAAATTTTGAAGAATTTTATATGAAAATAAATTTTTGAAAACAAATTTTCTTATGGAAATAAAATTTTTAGAAACATGTTCTGATAGACAATAAAAAACAACTTTGGCACATATTTTTTTTTTTGAAATAAAAAATTTTCCAGAAATTTTTTATAGAAATAACATTTTTAGTTAATTTTTTAATGAAATATAAATTATAGATATTTTTTTATAGAAAAAAAATTTGTACAAAAATTATATATAGATAAAAAAATGTTGCATAATATTTCCATAGAAATATTAATTTTGAAAAACAATTTTTCTACAGAAATAAAAATTTGAAAAAAAATTTCAGAAAATTCTAAAATTCTTATGTATGTATAGAAAATTTCTGAAAATTTTATTTCTTAAAAAATCATCGCCAATCTTTTTTTTTATTCCATTAGAAAATATTCTGAAAAAATTTTTATTTTCCATAGAACAATTTTTTGAAGATTTCAGTTCCATAGCAAAAATTTTTATTTCAAATTTATTTTCATATAAAATTCTCTCAAAATTTATTTCTATAGAAATATTGTATCTGGAAATAAAATCTTGAGAAAATTGTCTATAGAATAAAACTTTTTGAGAAACTATTTCTATTAGAAATAAAATTTGAGGAATTTTATATATGAAAATAAATTTTGAAAATATGTTCTATGGAAATAAAGTTTCACGAAAAATTTTCTAGGATAGAAATAAAAAACAAATTGGCAATATTTTCTTTTATATAATTTTTATGAAATAAAATTTTTCAGAATTTTTTAAATATATAAAAATTGTAAAAATTATATGTAGATACACAAATTTGCCAAAAATTTTCCATAGCAAATAGATTTTGAGACAATTTTCTACAGACATAAAATTAAAAAATTTTGAAAAATTTTCTATACAAATTAAAATTTGAGTAAATCAGCAAAAACGAGAAATATTGTAAAAAAATAATGAGAAATGTTTCAATAGAAATAAAACTGTTTTGCCAAAATTATATTTTTTAAAGAAAATATTCGGCAAATTTTTCTATTTGAGCATAAAATTTTAAGAAAATTTTCTATTGAGATTAAATTTTGAGAAAATTTTTATAAAGAAAATACCATTTCTGAGACAAGTTGAAATAAAATTTATAAAAACCCATAATAAAATCTTGGACGAAAATTTCTGTTGAAGACAAATTTTAGAGAAAATTTTTACATTAGAAATAAAATTAATGACAAAATTTTTTATATGAAATAAAATTCATCCTTTTATTGAAAGTACCAAAATTTTTGGGAAAAATTTTTTGTGAAATAAAATTATTGACGAAATTTTCGACAGAAATAAAATCTTGGAAAATTTTCTATAGAAATAAAATTGTTGACAAAATTTCCAAAGAAATAAAATTTTGCCAAAATTTTCTATAGAAATAAAATTTTGCCAAAATTTTCTATAGATCTAACATTTTAGGAATTTTCCTATAAGATTAAGAATTTTTTGGCAAAAAAAAGTCCATTAGTGATGTAAGCCTCTCCCTTTTTGTTAGAAAGGAGTTAGTTTCCCTAAAAATCGTCCAAACATTAAATAGATTAATCGTTATAATTAAATATATTGTTATTTCTTAAACAATTTTCATCTCGAAAAGAAAGAACATTCTTCACTAACTCGGACGAAAAATTGATTAAAAACTTTAAATAATGTGATTTTTATTTATTTGATAGATTTTCTGGTTAGAATTTTTTCTGCAAATTTTGTTATATTATTTTCTTGACACGAAGTTGGCAGACCAGTGGACTTCGCATAGCATTTTAATCATGTTTATGTTTCCAAATTTTTATTTTATTGCAGCTACCAACCTCTAATGCAAACATATTAAACTTTCTTGAGTTTTAAAATATTGCGAATTTTTTTCAACAGAAACTTCTTTTCATTGATTAATTTTTTTATAAGATCCGCTTAATGAGGATTTTTGAGCAAAGAAATCTTAATGAGGATTTTTTGTGAGGGAATTTTTACTTGTAGATTGGGGTGATATTTACAAATAAGTAAACCCAGGCAAAATTTATTAAAAATTTTCATTAGGAAATATTAGCCAAAAAAAAAATGGAAAATTTTTATTTTTATTAAAAAATGATTTCTAATCATTTTATGGACCAAACATTATTCCTTTATACGCTGTTATTGTATCCAAATCAATTGCAAATATTTACTGAACCCTCTACGCGTTTAAATTGCAATCAAATTCATGCAACAAAATCTTTAAAATAATATTTTTATTTGCCATTACTATACGCCCAAAAAATTGCCTGATTCATATTTATTCAGAATAAATCCATCAATGGATGAGGTCATTTTCGAATAAAATTTTCGAAAACTTGATTTAGGGGAGACGATTTCATGAATATTAAACGACTACAAAGATCAGATAGCGTTAATGACTAATGTGATATGCTACATCAACCACAACAACAGTTATATTATTCGATTAGAAAACTTGAAAAAAAATCTTAGGATTGGAAAGTTATCCATTTTCAAACCACAAAGTAAAAAAATCATGAGTTTGCCCAGGTATACCTTAATACGGACGGACGGACAGTAAAAGCTTGCTAAGCCCAATGGTTTGATAGAGCCAAACGTAAATGCAACTCTACGTATAAGCTATAGCACGACCACCATTGCTATAGATCCCTTCATCACATAGTGGGCGTAAGAAACACAGCCAAAATTTGGTGAAATTTTGCCAAAGAATAATTTGCGATAAAATATACAACAATCTTCACAATGTTGAAATAATTTTGCAATGAGGCCTATAACATCTAAATATTTTTATATAGGCCATTGGAATTGCTTCACTATCAGGGCTATTTGTGATTTTGATTTGTTATTTTGTTTAGTAATTATATATGCCAAACTATGGAT
>PGFW01020146.1:0-15765 GCA_003123925.1 Haematobia irritans
GTTATTTGATCTCGTATTTCACTCTCTATCAAAAAAAGCTTCCTAAATATCTAAAAAAGTCCTTGAATCTACACGGTAGTCTCAAAACTAAGCAACCATTATTGAAAATTGTGTTTCAATCCCAAAAGCAATACAAATGTCATTAAATTTATTTTAATATTTGTCTCAAATAAATTCGAAAACCAATCAGCAAACTACCTACATTTCACCTCACAACTATTGATAATTAATAGTAAATAATTATAATGCCAACTATACATACTCGTATGTGTGATGTGGAGATATATGAAATATACAAAAATTTCCATTTGTTATACATACCAGTATCTTTGTCACAATGACAACATGACTGATCCTCGGGCGATGCATCATTTGCACAGACACGGCACACATTGATTATTCAGTCGATCCAAATGCAATGGGAAGGCACACGTTTGACATGAATATTGACCGGGACCTGTACAGGAACGACAGGATTCATGACATGTTTTACACGTCTGTGTGGGTGAATCATAGTACTGGGAACCCAAACATTCCATACATAGACCGCCATCCAACATAAAGTGAGCAGGACATGATGTACAGGATAATGGACCAGCACCTACGGAAGTAGAGGATGATATATGAATGAACTAAACTTACAGATGCAAATTTACAAAAATATACACGCAGACACACACATAGTACTAAATGTTGCTATGAAATGATGATGTTTATTATAAGGCCTTAAATCGGTGTGATTGCGATTTGTGATAGTTATGATTGCTTGTGTATGACCTCTGTATATGTATGCGTTTGTACACTCATACTTTTAATAATAATTACAAAATAAATGAAAATAAAATTATGAGCACACACATTATGGGCAAGAGAGTTTAATACGTGGTATTATGAATTGCATACCTTTAGGGGGTAATTAAATGACATTTGCCATTGAGTGATACATTTAGGGTAGGTGAACAATTAATGTATTGGGTTGCAACATAGAATAGAGTTATTTTGCAACGGTTTAGTCTGTTATTTAACTAAGTTTATATATTCGTTCGAAAAGCCTCTGTTGTTCTAAATTTTTTTTATAAAAATTTTTATTTTTATTATTGTATTGTTTGTCAATTTCAAGCTCAGCAATGGAGGAACACTCAGAATTTTCGCAGCCTACTTTACATCGAGGACAAAAAAGGCTACTACCTTGTGGGAAAATTGAACTAATTTTTACTCCACATTTTGAGAATTCCACAAAACGTTGGTAAAACCTCAAAAATTTAATGTCCTGGGGTACTTTTTAACGACAATTCAGGAAATTACATACTCTCATAAAAGAAAAATTAACTAAAAACTAAATTTCACTAATTTAATTTACTAATTTAAATATAATACTTATACATACAGCTCTACATGTCTTGCACGTCTTATAATTTTGTCATAAATTTGGAAAGATGCATAAAAAACTACAATCATTAAATATCAATAGCCACGTGCCTTGACATTCATTAGCAGTTTATCACCTTTTTGACACCCGCTTCATTCCATGAAATATTCACACGTTTGTAAAGCAAAAAATTGACAATATACCAATACCATCACATAAAACACACACATACAAACATAAATATAGACTAGTGAAACGTCAACGTTGAAGTGTAATAAATTTGAATAACCCTGTACCATTTACCACACACACTCTCTGTCGAATGATGATAACTTGGAGTTGCATTCTCAACTCTGACTTTGTCCACCAAGTTCAACTTTACCTTACAAGTTCTTACAAATATGATGACACTTCTGACAGCCAAACTCTGACTGTAGAAACCTTCAGGGCACTCAGGATGACATTCACCACCCCGCTAACTGCCACCGCCACTGGGGCATTGAACGCATTGATCACGTCGTGGACATGCGCGGTATGACAGCTGAGAAACATTTTGGCACCAAGTTACCACGGTCACTGTAATATCTGGCGAAAAATATGCGTTAGAGACTAAAAGTTAGTAAGTTCGCTGAAGAAGAGAAAAACAACGGATAAAGTTACCACTAAAACAAAAGTTATATTGCATTTTATGTGTCTTCGACTTATGTCCGTGTCTTTTGGTGACAAGGCCGAAAATTGTGTGGTGGTCTATCGTCGAAGGTAGTTATGGAAAGTAACAAACGACAATGCCTGAATATATGATGACATAATGACCCTTGAATTGCGTCTATTTAGCTTTTACAACGCATTATGTAATTTCACGATTCGTGAATGCTTTTAATATTGAATGACATTATTATTAGGGAATTGGCTCAAATCATTGGCATGTTGGCTATATGTGATTGATACATAGATTATTTACATGGGAAACATAATAATAACATACTTATTTTTATTTTTTTTTACATTCTCTTAAAGATCAAGTCAATTTGAAATTTAATATAGAGATACTTCAAAATGTAATTATTAAAAAAAATACTTTAAACCAAAAACTAAAAATCTCTTAAAATAAATCATTAGGCCTTTGTTAATAGCTTTTTGAATCTTTATCCAGATTCAATATCTTGCAGCCAATGTTAAATATACATAAGACAAGTTAAAAATTGTAATAACACTACGCATATTTCTTATCAATGGGTTGATATTTTTTATTGATTATTAAACTGACATTAAAAGACGAACTTTATTAAAAAAAGTATATACGGCCGTTAAGTTTCGGCCAGGGCCGAACGCTTATGTACCTCCACCATGGATTGCGTAGAACTTCTTCTGAAAAAACTGCCATCCCACAATCGAATTACTAAGTTGCGGTAATCGCTTGCCGATGGCAAGGGTATATTAACATCCTACACCGTCTCTAAATTATATGTAAGTCCATACGTGGTATAAACATATATTAATAAAAAAAAGATCGCATTAAAATACGATATAATGTCAGTGTTGACAAAATTTTCTATAGAAATACTTTTGACAAATAATTTTCTATAGAAATAAATTTTAGCAAATTTTCTATAGAAATAAAATTTGTGACAAAATTTCTTATAGAAATAAAATTTAGCTCAAAAAAATTTCGTATATTAAATACAGTTTTGACAAAATTTTGTATACAAAATAAATTTTAACAAATCTATTATAGAAATAAAATTTTAACAAATTTTCTATAGAAATAAAATTTTGACAAAATTTTCATACAAATAAAATTGTTAACAAAATTTACTATAGAAATGAAATTTTAACAAAATTTTACTATTGAAATGAAAATTTTAACAAAATTTTTATAGAATAAATTTTAACAAAATTTTTATAGAATAAAATTTTGACAAAATTTCTATAGAAATAATAATTTTGCAAAATTTCTATAGAAATAAAGTTTTGACAAATTCTTTCTATAGAAATATATACTTTTGACAAATTTTCTATAGAAATAAATTTTGACAAAATTCTCTTATACAAATAAAATTTTAAACAGTTTTACTATAGAAATAAAATTTACAAAATTTCTATAGAATAAAATTTGACAAAATTTTCTATACAAATAAAATTTTTACAAAATTTATTATAGAAATAAAATTTTTACAAAATTTTCTATAGAAATAAAATTTTGAAAAAATTTTCTATATAAGAATAAAATTTTAACAAAATTGTACTATAGAAAATAAAATTTCAACAAATTTCTATTAGAATAAAATTTGACAAATTTTCTATAGAAATAAAATTTAACAAAATTTCTATAGAACAAAAATTTAAAAAATTTTCTATAGAATAAAATTTGACAAAATTTTCTATAGAATAAAATTTTAAAAACAATTTCTATAAGAAATAAAATGTTAACAAAATTTCTATACATGATAAAACAATTTAACAAAATTTCTATAGAAATAAATTTTGGTACATTATTTTTGGCTCGAGTGGCAACCATGATTATGAACCGATATGGACCAATTTTGGTATGGTTGTTAGCGGTCATATACTAACACCACTCAAATTTGAACCGGATCGGATGAATTTTGGTCCTTCAAGAGGCTCCGGAGGTCAAATCTGGTGATCGGTTTATATTGGGGCTATATATAATTATGGACCAATTAAAAAAGAGGAAATCGCTCAATTAGTGTGGGTAATAAATCCAAATTTGTGAAACTTATAAGAGCTACATATAAGTCTAACTACGATCGGCTAATATTTCAAAATTTGAATTTTGAAACTATTGAGTATTAATGCCAATATAAGAGTATTATGGCCAAATTTGGGAAAATCGAGCGTTGGGAGTTATATCTAAATCTGAACCGATAGGGATGAAATTTTCTAGGTTTAGTTGATATAACAGAAGGTTACCGTGTGCTAAATTTGAGTTAGATTGGTTACTAAGTAAGGTTATTATGGGCAGAAATAAAGTTATGAGGGGTAAATTTTTCAAAAACTGGCAATACATATATATGGGAGCTATATCTAAAACTGAACCGATTTGGATTACATTTTTCAGGTTGAGTTGATATTACAGGATATTATCCTATGCTAAATTTGAGTAAGATCGGTTTATAAATGAGGCCACTATGGTCAAAAATAAGGTTATAAAGGGCAAATTTTTCAAAATCGGGCGCGACATATATATGGGAGCTATATCTAAATCTGAACCGATTTGGATGAAATTTAGTACACTTGCAGGGAGGTGAATTATATTACCTTCTGCCAAATTTGAAGAGAATCGGTTAGAAAAAAGACGCAATGTGACCCCATTTGTCGAAATCGGGCGTTACATATATATGGGAGCTATATCTAAATTTTATCCGATTTCTTCCAAATTCAATAACTTTCGTCCTTGTGCCCAAACCACCCTGTACCAAATTTCATTAAAATTGGTTAATAATTGCGACCGGAATCCTGTGAACAACAAATACATGGACAGACGGACACCAAGCGCTAGATCGACTCAGGAGGTGATTCTGAGTCGATCGGTATATACTTTATGGGGTCTAAAATCAATATTTCTACCAGGCACATTTTTTGGCTCATCAAAGTTATTATACCCTGACCACCATGTGGTTCAGGGTATAACAAGGATATCGATCAATTTGTGTGGGTAATATATCCAAATTTGGGAAAATCTGAAAATATATTTATGTAAGAGCTACATATAAGTCTAAATACCATCGGCTAATAGATCAAAATTTGAAATTTGAGTAACATGGGTTATTAACATAATAAGTGTGTTGTGGCCAAATTTGGCAAAATCGAGCGATGCTTATATATGGGAACTATATCTAAATCTGAACCAATTTCTTCCAAAAACAATAGGATTCTATTCTGAGTCAAAACACATATTTGTGCCAAATTTGAAGTCGATTGGACTAAAACTGCGACCTAGACTTTGATTACAAAAATGTGTTCACGGACAGACGGACATGACTATATCGACTCAGGAGCCCACCCTGAGCATTTTTGCCAAAGACACCATGTGTCTATCTCGTCTCCTTCTGGGTGTTGCAAACATATGCACTAACTTATAATACCCTGTTCCACAGTGTGGCGCAGGGTATAAAAAGGAAGGTAAAGCAGGAATTTGTCCTGATCCAGATATTATGATCACATATAGAGAAAAATTTTGAAAATTTTTTGCATTACTATTGTGCTCAAGTCCTCATGAAGTCTTGTCAAGAGATTAATTAATATTCGAATTTTTGAAGCTTGTAGCATTGAAACACCCCATGCCTATGTGGGATGTTTGAATAATGGGCCATAAAGAGGTTATTTGCCCACTTTATATATAACTTCTGTAGCAACTCCATTTACTCGTTGTGAAAAAAGAAACTGTAATTATATGTCCCAATTTTTATAGCTTTGCCAACATTGCAATGACGTTGAAATATTTCCATTTGGTACTATCCATTAAAATCTGGTTGCTGCCACCTAGTCAGAATGTGTGGACATTTCACTCTTCTGAGTGGCTCGTTTGAAACTTAAAATGCAATTCATATTTCGTATAATTACCCATCAGCACAGGTGGTACGGCATTCGCCACTTTGTAGCTGTAATCCTTTGGCACATGCCGTGCAATTCATTCGTGATACACATTGGGTGCACGTATGCAAACATTTCGCACAAACTCCAGCCTCCATGTAGTAGCCATCATCACAGGTGCTCACACAGTGGTTGTTCTGCAACAGTAGACTCTGGGGACAACTTAAGCAATTGGATTCGGTGGGTCCATCACAGGTCTCACAAGTGCTATGGCATGGATGACAATGGTTGTTATCATAGTATTCAGCTGTAATCAAGCAAACGCACGCACACACACATCCACATAGAATGAGAGAGGAGAGCGAGGGGGAGAAAAAAGAAAAGATGTATAATAAAACGTATAATGGTAAAATATAATAAAAAATTTTAAATGAATATGAATTGTGCAGATATAAATGGCACGTAAGATTAAGAGAAGGCGAAAACATAAATATTTGGTTTTTGAAATTATCAACACAACAACCTGTCAACTTTTTAATAATAAAATTTCAATTAATTAAATTCAGTTAAATTTCATTTTTAATTTATACTTTATAACATCCCAGCAAAAAAAAGGTCGCCAAAAAAGTAGTGAAAATGTTCTTTTTGGATCCGGAAGCGGTGCGGAAATTTATTGGAAACAGAAGACTGATGTATATTTGTTTAAACATCTGGATTTGTTATAAACTGGACTGGTATGCTCAGACTTAACATTTTCAAGAGTAACAACTGTAATGCCACTTTGTAATTTATAGTATTTTACTAAGACATCCACTTCTCTCTAATCGCGCTGTTTATTTGAGCGAATTTAGAAATAGATTTTGAATTTGTTAAATTTCTTGAGAATATAAAAGATATGTTGCATGTTATATTGAATCCCTGCACAAAATAAAATAAACTAATTTTTATTAGGATTAATTGTTTTTTTATTTAGAATGTTTTACAAAAGAGCTGTCGTACGGTCTGTACTAGATTATTCTGTTTTTATGACATTTAATTAATTTATATATTTTTATATGCTTTGGGAAAATTATTCTTCTGCTGAACTATTTTTGGAGCAGGATATCTGTTGGTCGAAAGAAGTGTAAAACAATAATTTGTAACCAATTTTATTAATGCTTCTTAGGTTCAGTTTATTTATTTTCACTTATTTGGAGAAAAAAAAGCTAAATTATAACATATTTTTCTTTTATAAAAATTGTCGAAAAAACATTTATTATAATATGAAAAAATTTCGAATCGGGAGGAATATCTATACCTGAGTAGTTTAATAATAAAAAAGAACATCACTTTATGGAATTCGAAATATTTTTTGTGACACAGATATCGTTGTTATTTATGAATATTGTGGTATTGTGAAACACTCATCTATTTGAAAAAGTGACCTACTTCTCGAATGTTCTCTATTGTATTTTGTTTGTAGGTAATTTCCCACAAACTTCAATATAAGTTATATTGAGGAAGTTTCTGTTAAGACACAATACGCGAGTGGGTCTAAAAAAATTTAGGAAACGCAGAGCGAGCGGGAAAACCAAAATAAATATGCAATCGTTCATTTTTAATATCAATCTTCTTCCATGTAACAGATAATAGAACGAGTATTAATTATAGGTTATTCAAGAGAGGGTTCTCAGGGCAGCCCTGAAAATGAGTGTCGGGATCTCGATTTCCAGTTTTTTAATACAACCTTGGTATGTAGTATTTTGAGAAAAAAATTGTTTGCAATATGAAATACAGAAACTAAACAAGAGATTGGAAACAATATAATATCTTCCAGTGGAGGAAAATTTAAAAAAAAAACTACCACTGCTGGGTGAGGATGTATTTTCCAGCTCTCTTCTTGTTGTATCAGGCATATGCCAACAAGCTACTCTAGCAAAATAAGTGGTGGTATCAGATATTGTTCTCGATGTCTTATGCTCACATTTAAAGAGTACACAGAGAATGGAATGATGGTGTTTGTTTTTATGTTTTTTTATTTAAGGTCTACAATGTTTCCATATATTGCTCCTGCTAAAAATATCTGAAAAACCACACAATAATCTAAGGGTTATTATGTAACTATTTTGGACAGTTTACATATGCAGGAGACACAGGAAGAAGAGCATATGGCTGTGATGCGCGCCGCAAAAGCTACAATTGCTTAGTGAAACTCTTATCTCCTAATAAGTATTCAAATGGTGCGCGCACACAGGGGTTCGGAGGGTTAGTAGAACACAGCTTCCATCTAAACCCACTTGGCATCCAACCAGTTGATAGGATTACCTTTTTTTTAAGTTGCGGGTAGACGCTTGGGAGCATGGGGCGAAGGTATCTTAAAAACCTCCTAGACGCTATTTCTTTCTAAAATTGGTATGTGAGGATCATTACGTGTAATATATTAAATCAAAAAAGATCGATCAATACTATAATTAATTCAGATTTGACCAAAAGTATGATATAAGAAATTTTGACAAAATTTCTTCAGAATAAAATTTTAACGAAAATTTTCTAATTGAAATAAAATTTTCACGAAAAGTTCTATAGAAATAAAATTTGACAAAATTTTCTTAAAAGAAATTTGAAAAAAATTTCTAAGAAATAAATTTAACAAAATTTTCTATAGAAATAAACTTTTGAACAAAATTTTCAATGAAATAAAATCTTAGGTAGATTATTTCTTGCTCGAGTGGCAACCATTGATTATGAACCGAATAAAATTTAACCAATTTCTCGCTAGAAATACAATTTGAAAAAATTTCTATAGAAATGAAAATTTTGACAAAATTTTCTATAGAATAAAATTTGACCAAATTTTCTATAAGAAATAGAATTTTGACAAAATTTCTATAGAAATAAAATTTTTGGTAGATTAATTTTTGGCTCTAGTGGCAACCATGATTATGACGATTACGGATAAATTTTGTGTGATTGGACGTCAATTTGGTATGGTTTGTTTGCGACCATTACTACACCACCGTGCCTAATTTGGAACCTGGATCGGATGAATTTTGTTCCTCCAAGAGGCTTCCGGAGGTTCAATCTTGGAGAATGTTTTATCTGGGTGGCTATTATATAATTATCGCGATATGGATCAATTCTAGCACGGATTGTTAAAGATCATTATACTAACACCAATGTTCAAATTACACCGGATTGATTGAAATTTGGCTTTCTTGGGACTTCGCAACCCAATCTGGGGACCGGTTTTTTGGGGGCTATATTAGATTATGGAACCGATGTGAAACCAATGTTTGCATGGTTGTTAGAGACCCATATACCAATACATGTACCAAATTTTCAGGTCCGATGGATGCAATTTGTCCTCTTTGAGGCTTCGCAAGCTAAATCGGAGATTCGGTTTTAATGGGGTCTATAATATAATTCATGAGCGATGTGGACCAATTTTTGCAATGGTTGTTAGGAGACCAAATACCACTATGTACAAATTTCAGTCCGGATCGGATGAAATTTTCTTCTCTTTGAGGCTCCGCAAGCCAAATCTTGGGATCGTTTATTATGGGGGTATAATATAAATTATGGACGATTGAACCAATTTTTGTATGATGTGTTACGAGACCATATACAACACAATTAACCAAATTTAGCCGGATCGGATGAATGATGTTCTAATTCAGAGGCTTTCACATGCCAAAATCTGGGGATCGGTCTTATATGGGGCTATGATATAATTATGACCGTGTGAAGCCAATTTTTTGCATGGATTTGTTAGAGACCATCCAACACCAGTACCAAATTTCTGCCGATCGGATGAAATTTGCTTCTCTTTTAGCTCCGCAAGCCAAATCTGGGATGGGTTATATTGGGGGGCTATATATAAGTATGGACGCGATGTGACCATTCTTCGCGATGGTTGTTGTAGAGACCATATACAACACCATATAAACAATTTCGAGCTTCGGATGGATTGAAACATGCTTTCTGTAGAGGCTCACAGCCAATCTGAAGGGTCCTTAATATGGGGGCTATACGTAAAGTGTCCCGATATGGCCCATTTGCAATACCAATTCGGATCCTACATCGTACAACTACTTGTGCCAAGTTTTCAAGTCGATTAGCTTGTTTTCTTCGTTTCGGAGTTAGCTGTGATTTCCAACATGACGACGGACGGACGGACGGACGGACATGCTCTAGATCGACTCGAATTTCACCACGACCCAGAATATTATACTTTATGGGGTCTTAGAGGCAATATTTCGCGATGTGTTACAAACGAATACAAAGTTAATCATCCCCGCCATTCCTATGATGGAAGGATATAAAAAGTAGGAACTCACACGTTTTGCCCGTCTCCATTATTATCATTTAAACTTACAAAATACACATATGCACCATAGAAAATATTACCAACGGCTCAAATCGATACCGTAGGTTTATTCGATAGTTATCCAACCCCGTATGGTACAATATCAATACCAAAAGTTACAGGCGTACGCAAAGCAATTGAAAGTACCACTCGTATTATGACAAGTACAATATGGTATTGAAAATAATACCTAAGCGGTACCATAAAGGTATTGATCGTGGCTCCCATGTAAAGGGTGGTGAAATTGTAAGGGCCGCACGTTGAATGTGAACCACACCTAAAACCCATTTTTTTCTCGAATTTTATTTGACATTTCTCTATTTCAGACTCTACTCAATTTGAACGGCATTGAGAAGATTACACATCTAACAACGTGTTAAATGGTTCCAAGAATGGCAACAGTGGATGATCAATTTTCGAAGAAAATCATTTCAGTGATGAAACTCATTTTCACCTCAGTGGATTCGTCCAATAACCAAGTTTGCCAGCATTTGGCGAATGAGAATCCAATGAGAATCAGTGATGAAACTCATTTTCACTCAGTTGGATGTCGTCAATAAAATTCAAACTTGCCGCATTGGCGAATGGAATCCAATGAGTGATTGTCGGAAAACCAATGCACCCACAAAGAGTGACTGTTTGGTCGCGTTTTGGCTGGCGCGCATCATCGGGCCCGTATTTTTTCCAACATGAGGCCGGTCAGGGGCAGTTAACTGTGAAGGTGTTCGCTATCGTGAGATGATAACGAAATTTTTATGGCGCGAATTGGCAGATATACTACGCAAGAAAAATACATTCTTGTCCTCCCAAAACGAAAATTTTTATACAACAAAGTTCGTTTCTCACTTTTGCTTTTCGTTGAACGAAGTGTATTTGGAGAAAAGTATATACTTTTTGTGATTAACGTTTATTCTTTTCCAGGAAATGTAAAAACAATTTCATAAATGACTAACTCAAAAAAAAAAAAAAAAAATTCTGGCTATTGCATATTATTCCCCTCACATCTTTCTCACTTCCACCGAAGTTTTTAGTTCCTTGAGACCTTTTTCTGTAAAATACAAACATGTAGAAGAAATTATACGATTTATAAATTTTAAATTTTTTTTTACCTTTCGCCTGGACGGAGAATCGAACCGCGACAATGCATATCTTGTAGCCAACACACTATCCACTGAGCTATGTGGCCCGTTATTGTCATCATAGACAATTCCCATATAAGTTATATTTATAATAGATAGCTGGCGGGCGCCCACGAGCGATTAAAAAAGTTTATTTAAGCAGAAAAATACATTTAGTTGGCACTCGTGAAGCAGTTGCTTACTACGTCCGACTGATGCAAGCCCAAGGGTCCTATGGGTTTTCGATCCTACTTTTCGACCAAAAAGTGTTTTTTCTTACATTATATTCAGCATAATGGTCGGAAGATTCGAAAAAAATATGTTCAACATTACATTTCTACTCTATATAAATTTTTACTGAATGAACTTTAATAATGTGGTCCTTATTAAAACGCAAAAATCAGAAAAGACATGTTTGAGATAAACGAAATGGACTGTGTTTTTGGTTCAAAAAAACTTTTTTTTATTGAGAAATAAAAATTTTGTAAGCAAACGAATTTTTTGGTGATTAAAAGGTATATCTTTTCGATACAATTCAAAACTCTAACAAAGAAAGTTTTCGACACCGTTTTCAACGTTTTTTCTTTGCGTGTAGAATGTGTGACGATAATGTGGTTTGGCAGGACGGTGGCCACTTGCCACACAGCTTAACGAAACAATGCTCTTTTGTACAAGCAAATTAATGTCAATTGGCCGCCAGATCATTGTGATTTGACCCCCGTTGACTTTTTTTTTTGGGTTATTTGAAAAGAAAAGGGTGTAACGTCGATAAACCCAGGGCAAGAACAATTCAGAGCTAAAGATGAGATAATTCGGCATATTAACGGACCATGATGAAGGTTGTCGCGCCGAGGCGCGGCGGCCATTTGGTCCATATTTTGTTCAATACATAATTGAAGTAATCCGTAATATATCATAATAAAATTAAATTTACATGAATTTCCATAAATAGTTTGTGTTTTATTCAAATCAACATCGGCCCTTGAAATTTTAAACCACCCTTATAAACAGTGCGTATACCAAAATAATATCTGAAATGGTAATTGGCTTTAAATAATATTTAGTTTAATAACACACGTAAACATCTTTGTTACGTACTTCTTAATACCATAACAGCGTTGGTCTGATAATGTCCGGTCTACACAAAGACAAACAGTTTTTTTTTTTTTGTAAAAATTCGTTTTTATTATTCAACGTATGTTAACATACATACAAAATCCTCATCATTTTCTCCCAATTCAGCTCCATGTCGCAATTCAGGCAGCTGCATCCCTCAAGTAATTTCCAAAGTTTTTTCTCCCAATTCAGCTCCATGTCGTATTCCAGGCACTGCATCCCTTAAGCCGTCCCTGTTTCTGTATTATGAAAGGTTTGGTATGTCAGTTGCGCATCTAATTGAGGAGGATAGGTCGAATTAGAAAACATTAAATGCTAAAAAATATTTATACTTACCTATACTTTATAATGAATTCATTTAATTTTCGTCATCTTATCCCAAAATATTGTAATTTACAAGCCGCATGCAAAAAACTAAACTACCAAGGCGACCAATTACAATTGGTCGCAACGTCTATATATCATGTGTTACGGCGTTGTGATAGTAATACCACAATAATACGGATGTAAATGATTTGATACAAAGTGGTACCAAAATTAAAAGGTAACGTGAATCAATTTATTAATATCAAACGGAAATGGCAACATACCGCCTTTTTTCTACCAGTGTGGCACCACCAATTTTAATTTGTGTTACACATACTACTACATATTTTCTGTCACATCCCCTCGCCTGTGGTGTTGGAGTTCATTCTGCCAAATGTAAGTTTGGTTCTTCACCAATAATTTGTGTAATACTAACTTCCTTCCTGCATACAATAATCGGTAAGTTTCCTATACACACTGATGCCACGAGGCTAATTTTGGAATTTATAAAATTGTATTTATTAAATACAAATTTAATTATTTTATTAAAAAATAAAACTTAAATTAAAAACAAATATGTTTTCTGAGCGTTAAAGTTGATGTTAAACATTTGACCATATATGATTACATGTAATGCGTTTATGGAACCATTGCTCAATTCATACTGGCGTAAGGCATGTCTATGTTAATTCGCCATTCAAACTCATTGAACGCGCAATCACAGTAGGAACTACTAACTTTTACTCGATGTGTGGCTACATTTCCTGGCAACAAAACTAAGTTCCTTGTACCAGACGGTAATGTCGCCTTTCCCTACTTGTCAACTTAAGCACTCTACAATGTAGGATGTGTATTAGTGTATCATATTGAATTCAAAAAGTAGCATATGTCAGCTATATGAAGAGCTTTGTGAGCAGAGTTTTTTCGTTTAATCAGCCCTATTTCTGATATCTCGACGAAAGCATTGGCGAACGAACGGCAGTCACTCCACTTTCCGTCTAGATTTGGGTTTCTTCTAACTTCTTTCCGTTCGTTTTCGCATGGCTTTTACTTTATTGTCAAATGCTGCAATTACCAGATCTCAATTATTTCAATTTCCTGGAAAAAGGCAAACATTTTAAAATATGATTTTCCATAAAATTCAATCTGGCATCCCGTTCTTTGGCAAACATTTCCGCGCTTTTGATAATTTGGTTTGAGCTCAATACGCTTTTTTTTAACAAATAGCCCGTGTATGAGAGATAAAGGATTTTGTATTTCCATAATTTCTACAATAATATACTAGTTCAGTTGTCCTTTTAATGAGTGTTTCTATTCGCAAATGTTATTGTGTTTGCTCGTGGTTAGACTTCCTTAAACGGTCATCTATGGCAAGTTATAAGAAAAAATAGATCGATTTATAATTGTAACTTTTTATCAATACTTAAAAAAGCTTTAAATCAAATTGATCAATTATTAGTTTTATCCTATGTATAAATGCTTTTTCCACAAGACAAAAGGTCCTTTACCAAGTGATGTGGTTGAACATATTCAGTTCGTCAAAATGCGAACGAAATCCGTGTTAGAGAAACGCATTTTAGAGCTTACGTTACGCTCTTCGTTTCGATATTGACTTTCGTTTTCGATTTTCGTTTAGATACCCCTTAGAGAACACAAAATCAGCTGTTTTTTCGTATTTGTATGCTAACGAAGGCCTAGAATTCGGATAGCCAGAAATGGCGTAAATTTCGCTTTTGAAATTGAATGGTGGTTATTAGAATCGTAATTGTAATATTCAAGAGCTATCGCAATGTACCGTATTTAATATTATAACTCAACCAATATATCTCTGTAAACGAGGCCTATACTTTATTTGATGGGTGCTTCTACTGTATCTCATATTCTTTGACAAGTAGTAATCTCTAACATGGCATAGCTCTGTCATAATGAGTGTTGATGATAAAGACGTTTTTGTTATGGTAATCTTATTTAAAATAAAATATGATCATCATGTACACCCCGAGTAGCTATTTAATTGATGTTATTATCTCTTTGTGGAATCGTATTGCGTTTCGGTATGTCATAAACGTCAAATTTGACAAAATTAGAACCGGGTTAGCGTTAGGGATAACCTCTATTTTTTATAATAATATTGATCGGGTTTTAGCTTTGGTATTATTAGTTAAGTTGACCCAAGATGTAATTAATTAGAGTTTTACAACCAGTGTCTGCCAATTTGGGTTGCTTTAGCACCAATTTAGTCTTTTTTGATTTCAAAGAAGGAACCAAATTGCATTTTTAGTGGCCTTTCAAAAAAAGCACCAACTTGTTGCTTCTGGCATTTCATTTAGTGCTTTTGGTGCTTTTTGTTATGGGTGAACAGTATTACAGTTTACATTGATACAAAATTTTGATATCAGACTGTTCAAGAGCCGAAGAAACTCCAAAATTATTGCCAAATATAGAATTTGATTGTATGAAGTTGGTATTGATTATTTTTTAATTAAATAATTGTTATTAGGGTATTCTGTAGGAGAAAGTAGAGCGAGAGTGTCGAATTTTTGAATTTGGTAAAAGATGTCATTAAAAACGTTTGTATAAAATTCACAAAGGACGCACAACTGAAATTAAGCAAATAGACTCCTTCCATATTTAATATTTGAAAGTTGAAAAACAACACTGCTCAAAATGATTGGACGGAAAGCATTAAACTGTTAAGGTGTATACTTGAATAGCGGTTCATAATGGTGAGTACTTAAGTTTGAAGTTTTTGCGCTAAGTGGAAAATGGTCTGCAGTAATAAAGGGCCATATAAATTTATGCATATTTGCTGCACAATTTTATTATACACTTGATGGGAGATAGCCAAAAGCAAATTTTTCACGGCAAAGTTTGTATTCTTAAAAATGATTTATTAATTAAGTAATCTGCTGAAAAAAAGACTTTATTTATATTTTTAGCGGCTAACTCGACTTAAT
>PGFW01020149.1:0-12318 GCA_003123925.1 Haematobia irritans
GGCCCGCATAAGCTACAAATGTAATTCTACTCCCCTTGTGCATAAATTTCAACCAAATGCGGAGCAAAAAAATTGGCCTCTGTGGTTCATCATATGATGTGTAAAATCGGCGAAAGAATATATATGGAGATATATCTGAGGAATGCTGAACCGTTTCAATCAAACATTTGGCATACATAACTATACTACCAAAATTGTACTCCTTGTGCTATAATTTCAAGCTAATCGGGAATACAAACTCTGGCTTCTGGGTTCGCATATAAGTGCATATGCGGGCGATAAGATATATATGGGTAGCTATATCTAAATTCTGAGATCGTATTTCAACCATAATTTGGCAGTGCAAAGCTTACAAAGCTAAATCTACTCCCTGTGCAAAAAATTTCAACCAAAATTGGCCAAAACTCTGGCTTTAAGGACCATATTTGCCATATCGGCGAAAGATATATATGGGAGCTATATGCTAAATCTGAACGATTTCAATGCAAATTTTTGCACACTCGGACTAATACGACTAAGAGTTATGTTTGTAATCAAAAATTCAACGCAAATCCGGTAATAAACTCTGGCTGCTGGGTCGCATATTAGTGCATATCGGCGAAAAAGATATATATGGGAGCTAATTGAACCGGGATTTCTTTCCAAAATCAATAGGGTTTATATTCTGACCAAGTAGGAACATGTGCCAATTTGAAGGCGATTGGACTTAATTGCGACCTAGAAGCTTTGATCAAAAATGTGTTCACAGACAGACGGACGACGATGAACAGACGGACGGACGACAGCGACATGGTTATATCCTCAGTTGGCTCACCCTGAGCATTTTGGCCGAAAGACACGCAATGTGTCTATCTCGTCTCCTTCTGGTGTTACAAACGTATGCACTAACTTATAATACCCTGTTCCACAGTGTGGCGCAGGGTATAAAAATTGACAGTCAAAATCCGAAAAAATTGTCACTCGGTCCATCTCTGCAAATATTGGATGTACTGGACTTCCTTAAAAGTGTCTTTGAAACACTTGTCGTATAGTGAATACCAAATGGTGCGATAATTTCCTTCAGTGTAAAACTGCACTGCAATCATATTACATTACTATCATTCAAATGCATTTGGGGGCATTCGTCGACGTCGTGGTGGTTAGGTTGTTAACCCAATTCCAAATTGGAATCAGGCTTCAACGGTAATCAGGCCATCGTGAAATGCTGAAGTATGAATTACAGTTTTGTTATTTTTATGGAAAAACTTTATGCTGACATGTCACCACAAAAATACTGGAGCGCTTTGCATCATAAGCAGAGTGACAGAATTGTGGTGTAAAAAGTGCGGAAATATATATGATACCCATTTAGATACCCACGAGTATAAATAAGTGAACATCATTTGATTTTGATTTTTTTTTTAATTTTATCGCAACGAACAATTTCAATGATTCAACAATGTGGATGTTATGCATCACTGTGGTCGGATCTCTCAATGCTCTAAACAAGTTCTTCGAAGTCTCGATCGAAGTAATTCTCGTCGAAAGACAATTGCTTTTCGGCTCAGCATATTGGCCAAGCTGTGGAAGAGAAGAAAGTGAACTTTAGAATTATTTTTGGAACATGGTATAATTTGCTGATCATTACGCTTTCCGTTAGATGCGTTCAGTTCCTATCGGTTTCGGGGTCCAGTGTCACCTAAGCAATAATTCAGCTAAAGATGAGGGCCTAATTGATTCTGTTCCAATATCTTGCGTGTCATCCAGAGCGTATACTGGGAGTGTGCTTTCACAGTCATCGTTATCTGAGGAATTTTCTGTCGGGGGGGACTAATTCCAGGTCCTTAGTCCGAAGTTTTTTTCCGTTTTATATGATTTCACGTTCTTCCTAGTAGAAACGCTGTTTTCCAATTTCAGAATATCGATCTGGAAAATAATTCGGCCGTTAAAGTAATTTGGGTCCGCAATAAGTAGAATTTTCAACGATTGAAAATAATTCCTCTACATTTCGTTGAGTAATGTGAGGAGCTTTTGGGAAAATGTGTAATTCAAACTTTTCCAAATTTTCTGCAAATTCTAAAATTGTTCTAGAGAAATAATCAGTATTGAATTCTTCGCTATGAATAATACTATCTGCCATTTCTATATGACTTCTTACCAAACGGAATTATAAACAATTTGGTTTCTTACAACTGAAAAAAGGTTACCCAGTTTCCAAACATTTTTGGCCTTAACTGTAATTATTTTTGGTATTGATTCACTTATTAAATTTAAGGATTTGCCTAAATTTGGATTCTACCACACAAATCTGTAAATTATATTCGGTTAATTTCAGTACGAATTTAGTTCATAATAACTCACCAAAAAACAGTTAAAAATAAAGAACGCAAACAAGGGAAGAAAATGCTTGGCTTTATTTTAGAAAATTATTTAACACTAAACTTGATATTACGAGTGATACAACAACAGATTTAACTCAAACGTATATAAGTACAACATATGTAAACAATTTTAATTATTAGTTATTTCACGATTGATAAAGAAAAATGTTGTAGTTTAGAAGAAAATCTTTGGCGTTACAAATATGCAAGGATTCCGTATAGCAAGCTTACATTCAAGTTGGAAGTTAAAAATTGTGGTAAAAAAAATTTAATAAATTTTAAGAAAATTTATTCTTGAACATGCGCGGAAATACGAAGTTAGTAAATTTGTAATGCTTTTATTATGTATTATAAATATTTTCCTAAAACATATATATGATTTTACTCGAAATTTGTAAATTTATATATGTTTCATTCACACATATTGATTTATGAAATATACATGTCATGCCAAACATAATATAATTCTAACATATTAAATAGATGTCCCAAAACATTTTAGTGTTATTTAGGAACATTCACATGTTTGACTTAAATATATTGTTTTATAAAATTTTGCCCGAAACACATTTTTTATATCGGAAACATATGAAAAAGCATAATTTTTTTAAATAGTGTTAGTCAATTGGAGACTTATTAGCATAAGAATCGGGAAGCCACTCAGTGATAAGAGATGAAGTTTAACCACTGTTGAATAGTATGTTGAAAAAAGTGAAAACAACAGCCTTCTCTCTACAAAAAATATGGACAGACTTAAAAAAGATCAATGTAAGCGAAAGTGATGGTTAGAATTTTTAAAAGCAGATAGGCTCTCAAAATTGTTCTAGGCAAAAAAAGCACATGCACTTTGCCATCAAAAGTATAATAAAACTCTAGAGAAGATAAGGGAATTGGCTACTGAGGAGATACAAATAACCATTTTACCGTGTTAGTTTCATACCGAAACGACAAACGCGTATAAACGACAATGCTATTGAACAATAGAAGCATTAAAATAGCAAATAATAAAATAAAATTTAAGTGGAGGCATGAAATAAATTCCCATAAAAAGGGGAAAATATAAATTTGTTTTGATGTACCATAAAATTTAACATTGTTTCATTAAGATAAAAATTTAAGTTTTCATTAAAAAAATAAAACGAAAAATAAATAAAAAAAATTACAAACATGTATGGAACTAACATGGTAAAAATGCAACATTTGGTATGTACGCAAGCCGAAAATTTCCTATCTCCTCAGTTATTGTCCTTTTGCTTTGCATAACGCAAGAAAAAATGCCCGTAGTGCAAAACAAGGAGTATGTATAGCAAAGGTACCGTTACAATTTACAGAATAACAGGTTTTTGTGTCTAAAATGCGCTTAATAGAATTAAATTTATCGTAGATGTGAGTAATAACGATGTGCATGTGGTTTCGATCGAACATTCATGACAACACAGCAAAAAACTATTTGGTGGTGTTGTAGGGAGACCCTATTGAACTTTTTAAAATCTCTGTAACATTTTTTGTTTAATGAAATATAAGATTTAGAAATTTTAAACTTTATCCCAAATTGTCAAAACAAAAATTTCAAATATTGTTGTTTAAAGATCTTATACAGAAAATGGTTATGTCAGAAATGGGCATCATAGGGGTATACGAAGCGAAATAAAAAAAATAAAAAATCGAAATATTTGACGTCGGAGTCAAAAATTACACAATGTCATAACGAAATATAGTCCCCACTGACCAAAAAACGCAACCACGAAACAACGATATTGCGTTTCTTTTTCGTTCGGACCTTATCTAAAATGAGACACAGCAACAATAAAATATTTAGTATTTCGGGGAGGTCGTAGGGGTGACAGAAAGAAGAAAAAGTTTTTGAGTGTTCTCTGGAAATTAAGGTCCTTACGTATTGCTACAAAACTGAGGGGTTACCGCATCAACTTTTTTTCTACACCATTCTAGTGTATAAACACTTCCCAATTTCTGTGATAAAGTTTCCCTATCTGCAGAGGGGCATCTTGGTTGAAAGTTAAGACTTCCGTTGAGGAGGATAATGCTTCTATGAAGCACCTCCACCGTGATTTAATGTGGGAAAGTGGGTACTATGACACTTTGATCATTCCTTAAAGATTTTGTATTGTTGCCGAGCCAAAGGTTTTAATTAAATTTAATTTTAATTTAAAGAAATTTGTCTTTTAGTATTGTGGTAAATTAAATATTTTAGGTTGCATAATCTATTATATTGGTTCAAATTATATTTTTTTCATAGTTTAGAAAACGGGTAGGTTAGGTTAGGTTCTTTTCTTACAAGGGTTTTTGAATTGTCTTTGACAGAATTTTTTATTTTTGCAATAAAAATTCTTCTTATTCTAAATCACTGTCAACTTCGTTATGTACTCACTTATTCTATAAATAAGACACATTTTGAAGTTTCATGGTATAACATTTATATAGCAAAGTGTAAAGTCGATCCTGCCTTCGAATCTTGCGAGAATTTTTGGATAGTACATCATTTGTAAGAAAGGGGTCGACTAAAGTAGTTTGTTTCCTGTAAATTAAGTTCTTTAACTTAACTTCCCATCAAAAAAAGCGTCGCCAAAAAATAGTGAAAATTCCTTTTTGCATCCGGAATGGGTGAAAAATTGGCACAGAAGCGATTGAATTTAACATGAGCTTGTCATAGGCAGGACGTCCACACCAATTTTTGTGATCCTAATTTTAGTATTTTGGAAGTGGAAAAAAATGTTATTGATATTTTGTCAAATAAATAATTTTTGTATTTTTATGATTTTTAATGGCATTCCAACGCTATCTAATAACACTTTGACCTAAAAATATTTCAAAAATCGCAATTTTTATCTAAAAAACAGATTTAGAATTTTTTTGACAAAATTTATAAATAATTTGTACAAATTTATTAATTCTTTACTGGTTTTAACCTATTTGAAACAAAACAAAGTTTAAATTATCCATTAGAAATAGGAAACAAGCAATTTATAAAAAAAATGGGTTAAAAACAAAATAAGAATTAATAAAATGGTACAAATTATTACAATTTTGTAAAAAAAAAATGCTAAAACCAATCTAGAATATTTGCGAATTTTTGAAAATATTTGAGGTCAAACGTTTTAGACAAGCGTAAGAATGCATTCAAAATTATAAAAAATCAAAACACAATATTTTTAAGTGCAAGCATATAATGTTCATAAACTAGCATAACATGTTTGGGACATATATGTTAATATGTTAGAACATATTATGTTTGGGACATAAAATGTTTGTAAATATAATATGCTTAGATGCAAACTATATATTAATTTGGAAATAGCCTAAAAACATATATGTGTTTAGAAAGAGAGACCTAGAGAGTATGCTGCAAGTAAAATAATGGAAGTAACCAATTGGCGCTTAAAAATATATCCACACAAAGAAAATTTGATAAAATTTTTTTACTACCAGTGTATGCCCTATGGTGAAATATAATATGTTTGAACAATACAAACAATATTTTGTTTGCACCAATCCTGAAAATATATATGTTTGAAGCAAAATGTGTTTGGGGTATATGTTGTAGAAGCGATTTTTTGAAGGTGTGGACATCCGTCCTATGAAAAAGCCATTTTAATTTCATCGCTTCTGCGCCAATTTTGCACCACTTCCGGATCCAAAAATAACATTTTCACTACTTTTTTGGTGACGCTTTTTTTGCTGGGATTGTTAATGCTTATTTTACTTTCTTTCAATTCATTATTGATCAACAGCAGAGAAGGAATATGATCAATCACTCAAACATGTTATTATAATTCAAGAGCAAAATGTTATTTTTTGTGTGCGTGACCATTTAACACATGTTGTCACTAAAAAAATGTTATTTTATTCGTCAAAATATACCTGCTTGCCGAAATCAGATAGATGATTTTCCGAGAAAAAACATGGTTGAGAAAACCATGTTACATGGTCACCACTGCAAAAATAACATTATTTTTGCTCTTAAAATCATGTTTGAAGGTGATCATATTCCTTCTCTTGGGTGCAGTTAATGAATTCAAAATTTCAATATATATTTATCAGAGAAGGATGAAAATAAATTTTGAATTAAATTTGGAAATAATTAATATTTGGAGGGAGTCTATTTTTTTCAAATTTGAGTGCTTTGTGCAATTAATACGAACGTTTTTAGACATCTTATCAAGTTCAGAAAATCCTATTAGCACTCGTCGACTAGAACTTTTCAAAAAGAATACCACTAAACACATTATTGATTAAAAAGGATCAACACCACTTTCAGATAACAATCAAATTGTATATTTGGGTAAGATGATAGTTCAGACTTCTCATGTTCGTTAATTAAACTCAATACTGATTTCAATTTGCAATAAAGTACCAAACGCAGAAAAGCACCAAGTTGGTATCTATTCAGTTTAAAGGCACTAAAAGTAAATTGGTGCGTTTTTGGATATCAAAAAAGTACTAAATTTGGTTGCTAAGACGCACCACAAATTGGCATTCAACTGTTTGTTTTAAGCAGAAAATACTAGTCTGCAGAGAAAGGTAAATAACCCAGAGTGGAAGTGAGAAATATATGAAGATACAAATAGCTAGTAAATTTAAAAAAAAAGAGTCGCTCTTATATAAAATGTTTTCACATTCGTATAATAAGGCGTCATACGTTTTAATCATAACATTCCCAGCCAAGAAAAGCGTCGCAAAAAAGTAATGAAAAAGGTTCTTTTGGATCCGGAAGTGGCTGGCAAAATCATCTGCAGAGAAGCGATGAAATGTTAACATGGGCTTGTCATAGACAGAAGTTCCCATCATTTCAACAGCCGTTGCCACTGAATTTGCATCACTTCCTTTTGAATTCAAAGTTTTGGATGTTTAAAGTTAAAAAAATTCTGTGTATATTTCGTCAAATTAAAATATTTTTTATAAATTTTAATGGATTCTAAACGCAATGTCGGAAACGTCTTTGAACCTTCAAATATTTTCAAAAATGCACATTTTTTTTCAAATTTGGATTTAGCCAAGTTTTTCGGACAAAATCTTAAATGAATTTGTACCATTTTATGAATTACTTACTCTGTTTTTAAACCTATTCTAGAAACAAAAAAGAAGATAAAATTACCCATTTAACATTGAAAAACCAATGTAAAAGAAAAAACCAAGATAAAATTTGAATTAAAACGAACTCCCTGGGTAGCTCAAATAAAGAACATCATTGGGCAGATGCATCTTCTGGGAAGTGCTTTTAAGTGTGCCTTTGGCAAGGAACTTCGCAAATTTTTTTTTGATGTTTAACTTTTCATTCCAAAAAACTTCTTTTCACAGGCCGAAAAAACCTATGGCAAACGATATTTGTTTGTATACTAAAAATTCGTTAGGGAGATAAATAATTATTTGTGTTTGCCGTACTCTTTTCGTATCTAGATAGGAATTGCTTGTTTAAGGTTACTTTCAACTACGGTCCCACATTGCTCTACGCAAAACATGCGATTCAAACTATCAGCCGCTAGCACTCACACTCTCAAGTTCGAACTCCAATTCATAACGTAATAATCGTCATGCATCGTTTCCAGTTTCTTGTTTTAAATTTGGTTTAACTTGTTTCTTTCCAGCAGTTGTAAACTGCTTGCACTTTCTCGTATGCCTCTGACGGTCGATTTTTACTTAACACGTGTTGTTCTAAAAAAATAGTTAAAATGAGCATGAATAGTTGGCTTATAGTCACAAATGCAATGCTCTATTATATCGGAAAGAAAAGCAAAAAATGTCAAAAGTACTAGGAACATTAGGAGCATAATATCATCTATTGGCGTGATTACGACCAAATTTAGAGAGAATAATTAAATAATTGGCTTTCTTTAGATAGAATATAGCAATGATAATGTTATTTTTTTATTTTTTTTTTAATTATATACATTTAAAAAATGTTTTGCTTTTGTATTTGTTGTAGGCATAGTTTTTATTATTTTTTTTTTTTGATGGAAAATGGTGGTTACAGGGACCAAAAATATTGTTTTGCCAAAAACCAAAAATTCGACATTAACATGTTCGTTATTAAGGCGTCAGTCGCTTCGCATGCGGAACAATATTAAGAAAAAATCGTTGAGGACCTTGAAAAAACCTGTTCATTAATAAACTGAGTTACTTTACGAAATCTCTGGCAAAACATTTTTTTAATATAAACCAGTAAGGAAAGTCTATAAGTCGGGCGGGGCCTGACTATATTATAACCACTGCACAGCAACTTTGTAGATCTAAATTTTCGATACCCGCTATATCAACATTCCGTCAATGTGTTGGGGCTATAATATAAAGGTTTGGTCCGCAAAATTACAAGCATTTAAATATACACTATCGATCTGGAAGAATTTGATAGACTTCTACAAATCTTAAGACTACAAATTTAAGTTCGCTAAAATGACACTAGGTGGAAACACAAAATGGTTAGTAAAAAAGTGTGAGGAAACTGTTTAAATTTGAAGGCAATTTTAAGAGGAGACTTTCGAAAAAGTTTATTTATGTTTAAATACGCTCGAAATATAATATGGTATTAGAGTTTAGGAAAATTAGAGTCATTTTTACAGAACTTTTCGACTAAAGAGTGGCGGATTATTACAAAGGAGAAAATGTTGGTATTTTGACCATATTATTTTGTCGAAATCAGAAAAACATATATATGGGGAGCTAAATCTAATATTCTTGAACCGATTTCGAATCAAATTTGGCACCACACATGACTATATATCTAATTGTACTCCTAGTGCAAAATTCAACCAAATTGGCCAAAACTCTGGCTTTCTGGGGACTATATATAAGTCATATTGTGGCAAAAAAAATATATGGAAAGCCTATATCTAATCTGAACCGATTTCAATCAAATTTAAGCACACATGACTGATAACTAGCAATTGTACTCCTTGTGCAAAATCTACAAGCTAATAGGGATAAAAACTATTAATACTTCATGGTTTCGGGGTCCATATAAGTGCATATCGGTGCGAAAGATATATATGGTGCTTATCTAAAATCTGAAATCGAGTTTCAACGCAAAATTGGCAGCTCATAGCTCCAAAATACTAAAACTCTGGCTTTTAGAACCCAATTAGTCCATATCGGGCGAAAGATAATATAATGGAGAGCTATTAATCTAAATCTGACCCGATTTCAATCAAAATTTTGCGACTCGTAAGTATAATCTACGTAATATGTTACCGCTTAGTGCAAAAATTTCAACCAGAATTCGGCTCAAAAATCTTAGCTTCTGGGGCCCATATAAGTCCAATATCGGGCGAAAAGATATATATGGGAGCATATATCTAACATCTGAACCGATTTCAATCAAATTTTGCATCCTTGGACTATAATCTTAAATCGAACCGATTTCAACCAATTTGGCACGCATAGCTAACAATGCTAATTCTCACTACCCTGTGAAAATTATTCAACTAAATCGGAGTATAAAAAATTGGTCCTTTCTGTGGTCATATGAGTGTAAATCGTGGCGGAAAACCTTTATGATATGGGACTAGATATATCCAAATCTTACCAATATTCAAGCAAATTTTGGCACGCAGTAGTTACAAACGCTATTCTACTCCCTATTGCAAAATTTCAACTAAATCTCGGAAGCAAACAATTGGCCTCTGTGGCAAGATGGAGCTTGTAAATCGGCGAAAAGCTATATAATGGGAGCAGTTAAGTATCTAAATCTGAACCGATTTGACATGTATATTTTTGCAAAGTTTTTCGAGACTCATAAAAAGTATTCGCATTACGGAATTTGAGGAAGATCGGTTTATATACACGCCAATTATGACCAAGATCGGTGAAAAAAAATATATATGGCAGTATATCTAAATCTGACCGATTTTATTTCCAAAACTAATAGGATACGTCTTTTTTTTGAGACCGATAACAGAGACCCTATTACCAAATTTTTAGGACAAACAATCGGACTAAAATGCAGCGAGCCTTACTATTGCACACAAAAATACATCAACAGACAAGACAGACCAGACAGACAGGACGGTACAACAGACGGACAGAAACAGACAGACGGACATCGCTAAATCGACTCAGAATTTATATCTAGAGCCGATCTCGTAACTAATAAGGCTATTGAGGTCTAGATGATTACCCTTCTTGGCGTTACGATACAAATGGTCACAACAACATTATTACTACCTGTAACCAACAGTAGTGGTGAAGGGTATAAATATAGTGAAACATTTAAATCTGAAGCAATTTAAGGAAACCTCGCAAAAGTTTATTTATGATTTATCAGCTCGGATATATAATGATATTAGATAGTTTAGAATAATTAAGTCATTTTTACACAATATTTGACTAAGTAAGTGGCGATATTTTACAAGGAAATGTTGGTTATTAATTGAACCATTTTGGTCGAAATCAGACAAACATATATATGGGCAAAGTATATCTAAAATCTTGAACCGAATTTCACAACCAAATTTGGCACGCATAGCAACAAATGCTAATTTCTCACTCCCTGTTGCAAAATTTCAACTAAATCTCGGTAGCAATAAAATGAGCCTCATGTGTCATTATGAGTGAATTGGGAACGTATATCGGGCGGAAGTAATTATGGGAGTATATCTAAATCTGAACGCATTTCAACCAAATTTATTTGGACAACTCGAATACATAGCACAATGCTAATGTCTACTCCCTGTGCCAAATTTCAACTAAATCGAAGCAAAAAAATTGGCCTCTGTGTCATATGAGTGATAAGACGGGCGAACAGCTGTATAGTGATGGGAGGATATATCCAATTGAACCGATTTCACAACAAAATTTGACACGTATAGTAACAAGCTATAATTCTACTCCCTATGCAAAATTTGCAACTAAATCGGAGCAAAAAATTGGCCTCTGTGGGCAAATGAGTGATAAATCGGGCGAAAGCTATATATGGGCGACTATATCTAAAATGAACCCATCGAATTTTGGCTGTATTTTGCAAGTTTTTCGAGACTCAAAATATCTCGGATATACGGAATTTGAGGAAGATCGGTTGATATATCACGCTAATTATGACCAGATCGGTAAAAATATAGCCTATGGCAGCACTATCTTAAATCTGAACCGGTTTCCTTCGACTTAAAAAGTCGCAATCAGGATCAGTCTTTAGAGCCGAAACAGGACCCTATTACAAATTGATTTAGAGACATAATCGGACTAAACTTGCGGGCTAGTACTTTGCACACAAAAATATCATCAACAGGATCAGACGGACATCGCTAAATCGACTCAGATTTTAATTCTAAGCCGATCCGTATACTAAAAGTTGGTCTATGAATACTTACCTTCTTTGCGTTAACATAGGTTAGGTTAGGAGAGAGAGGAGAGAATTCACTCAATGGGAGTATCACAATGGACTGAATAGTCTAAGTGAGGCCTGATACATTCGGGCTGAGCACCTAAACCTACCTAACCTTTGGCGTTAGCAATACAAATGCAAAAACTAAATTTTATATCCGTGTAGCGCACAGTAGTGGTGAAGGGTATAAAAATGAGTTTTTGTGATCAAAAATTAAAAATTTGATATATTGAAATCAATTAAAGAATAAATCGGACGTGCCGAAGAAATCAATTAAATTTGCATATACATATGTTATATGATGTTTATTTTTAATTAACTTTGTAATTGAATTGATTGGATATGAAAGGCTATATTTTCGTACGATTTTCTTGAAAGTTTAGGCAAAAATTTAAGATTCCTTATAGAAATTAAAAAAAAAATTGTCATTCAAATCTAAACTCTAATCTAACAAATTTCAAATATATCTTCGCAATTCGATTGTCTCGAGAGGGCGGTATGGTCCAAATTCGCTTCAGGTAATATTAAATTTATGGCCTCAAATATCTATAACAAAATCCCTATGTAGGTTAGGCAGCCTGATATTTCAGGCTCACTTAGTATACTATTCGGTCAATTTTGATACAA
>PGFW01020153.1:18110-30511 GCA_003123925.1 Haematobia irritans
TACTCCCTAATAGAACGTAAATAACAGCATTCTAAATACAACTGAGAGAAAAAAAATACATTGTGATAATAAAATCCAAATCACTTAAAAAAATATAAAAAAAAAATATTAAATAACAAAAAAAGGTTACAAATGTTGTAATCCTTAGAAGTGTCTATGTGTGACATTGTTTTTTATCTTGCCAAAACCAAATCTAAAACAATATTTTAATGAATATAATTAAACTCTGGAGGCATAAGCAACAGTTATTTGATCAATAAGAAAATCTCCGCAACCCCCCTTGCTGGTCGAAAAAGGTGACTCAAAATCCACCACATAAACCCACGCATATTTCTTCCCCATTCGCCATAACTTGCTTCGATTTGTTGTCATTTTTTTTAAGCGGTTTTGTCTTTGTGTGAGTGTTGTCTATGGATTTGTTATTGGTTGTGCGGCAGTTAGTTTTATTTTTTTTAATAAGTGTCATCAATTTTAATTACACTCATTTAATGTGGTGCTAGCCTAGACACAGACATATTTGATACGTAAAACAACAATAAAGAGAATTCTCTGTGGCTTTACAAAAATCCAAAATAAGGAGAACTGTAATTAAAACAAAAAAAAATTGAAAGTTTGTTTATATGTTCGTTTTTTTTCTGGTGAAGAGTAATAAAAATAAAAATTAAATAACCCAATAAAGAAAAAGAAAAACACGTGCTTGTAAAATATTACATTAAGAAAAAAAAAGATTTTGTGAGAAATATTGAATTTACCAAAAAATAATAAAAAATATATAAAATTTTTGGAAAATAATTATCACCAGCCCTTCCCATCACTCTGTTGATTTAGTGTTGTGCGCGTGTACCTTAAAAAGCCTTCAAAATTTTAGATAAAGTGGCCTCAATAGGCGCCAACACGCTTAATTTCACTGATTTAGGGAGCCCCTACGAGGGGCCTCCCAGCACACCTCAATCCGGTATGGATGCCCCGATGCCCCCACACACCAAAAATATATGGATGGTGTCAACGGCCAGTATAACACCCGGTGCCGGTTCTGGCGGAGGCGGTGGTGGTGGAGGAGGCGGTGGAGTTCCTGGCGGCCCTGGTGGCCCCTCTGTGGTACCCACCGGTGCCAATATACCAGGAAAATCTGCCTTTGTTGAATTGCAACAGCATGCTGCCGCTGGGTAAGTTGCATAATTTCTTTTTGTTTTTTCTTTAATATGAATTTTTCTAATAGGAGATAGGAAGAAGAAGAAGAATTTTAATAAATGTCTAATAAAATGTTAATAAAAGTTGTGTTTACTTCAACGTATGTGACGGAGAAGACGGGAAAATACAGCGACATGTAAGCCAATAGAAAGGAAAATGGATCAAATAACAAAACATATATTTAAAAATTTCAAATAAGAATTTTTATTAGAAACTAGAGGTTCAGTTTTTCAATTTGGGGGGACATTTTCATGTGGCAAAGAGAAAAAATGCAAAATGTTAAATTATTTATATTGCAAAAAAATTATGTGGTTTAATTTTTGTCTTTCAAAATTTTCCACAACCAATGCAACTTTTCTTATGCCAAAAATGTCTTAAAAGTGTTAAGAACTTAACGCTATTATAATAATCAATGACCACACGGATAAATTCAATGTAAACTAAAATAAGAAATTTCATACGATTCCCAAAATCAGTGAGAAATTTACGATAAATTTTTTGTTTATTTAAAGATAATTTTTTATATTTTTTTTTTTTTTTTTTCAAAAGTGGAGACTCACGGTCACTCAAATCTTGTCCATATTTAGGAAGTAACCACTAGTGAGAGATTAAACATATGTCCAATATTTAGAGAGTATCCATTTTTCGGAGTTCCAATTTAGATAGTTTCACTGAATTATATCAGAATTTGTGTCAAGGGTTGTAATCGAAACCACAAAAGCAAACTTTTAAAATTTTCCAATTTAAAGAAAAAAAATTGCTAACATGTTGGATATGATCTACTAAACTAGCTTAGCCAGCAAAGGAAAAATATATATGTTAAACAGACTAGGGAATAATCCTTTAGACCTAAAGAAGGTTAGACGATCTTAGTCTATAAATGAAAGTTATTTGGTAGACATATAGGAATTAGGAATATTTTCGTCTAAAATATATTTTCTTAATTTTTTTTTATTAGTTGCAATATTAATTATATCCTAAACTACGATGGGGTCATGATCAGGACTGTGGCTTCGAATCAATTTTACTATACTTGTCTTCAAATTTGTCGAAAAATATTTTAATAATAGAACTTACTTTCATCAACTCGTAGAAACATTTCACAATTTTTTTTAAATCTTCAATTCGAATGCAGTTGGCTGTGTTCAAACAAAATTCTTTGATGGTTAAAATGTCAACAATGTTACACAAATAATCGAAAACCACTCAAAAGATCAAAAAACGAAACATAGCTCAGATTGAAAAAAATATAGTGAGGCCAAAGATTTCATGTCCTTAAAATACAAATGCAAATTTAGCTTGGCATAGAAGACACATTTCTCTAATATAAAGTTTTTTTTCCTTGTCCAAAAGTCGATAAACTTTTCAATGAAGTCGTACTGTCCTTATAATTAAATGATTTGACTTAAAAATGGGCATCATAACATGAAAAAAAAAATTTTGGGCAAAGGTCAACTTGACTTTAATAATTCAGAAAAATTCTTTAAAATTAATGAAATTGTCTTTAAATTTGTTGTCTTTTTGCATCTTGACTACAAAGCAAAAAATCGTTCAAAAATATGACATGTTTTTTCCGCTCTTATTTTAAAAATGTTTTTTACCTGAAACATAGTATAATTTTCTACTGCAGTCGAGTCTTAATTTGGAAAATAAAGTTGCCGTTAACTCGCTTTTAAAGGACTTTGATAGCATATGAAGAAAAAAAGCTGAGAAAAATGAAAAATTAAAATCTGCTTCCTTGAAGCAAGTACATAAAACCCAAATTTAAAAGAGAATTGTGTATTAAAAGTATCCTTACTTGTATTCTCCACTTCTTTGGCTCGGAATCAATTCCAAAATTGTTAAAGTAAAGACAAAATCTTTGGAACCGGGCATGCTTTTTTTCAGTGCATATGACGATAAAAACTCTAAATATGATAAACCTAAAAAATTCAAAATTTAGACTGTGTAACTTAATCAATTATTCGGTTATTTCACAGTGAATAAAACAACGGATTTGGCAATCTTTGGCGTAAGTCCAGGCTTGCGACTCTTCTGGAAAGTTTATCTGAACAATTGCAGGAAAATTATAGATAGCCTAAAGAATACCTTTTCGATTACTAAAAAATTTCGTAATTTTTTGATATATCAAAATGTCACCGGTTCGACATTTAGCGTTCTGATTGAAGCGGCAAGATATTAAATAAGGAACCAAATTAAGGCAACTATTCGATAATTTACATTTTTGAATAAAATGGTTTTGGTAGGATTTTTTGGACCGTCAAAGACGTCCCGCTTGGCTCCGGGCGAGGTTTTCGATGTTAGCATCTCAAATTTGGGAAACAATGTTTTCGGATTTCCTCGCCAAATCCTCCAAAGACGCTTACTCTAGCGCGGGGCACTTTAGCTAAGGGCCACTTCTTTAATGCCGCGACCAAAGAACGGTAAAATATTCTTTTTTCCTGGCCCGCAACACAAACCGCACCCGGCAAGGCCACCCGGCATTTTAAAGCTTTTAAGAAATGAAAAATACTGCTTTTTTTTTAAGCGTCTATAAAAATCATTTAATTCTTCTTCCTTGATATCCGTTATTCTACTTATTTTAACGAAACATTCTAATCCAACATCCAAAATTTTAGGCTGTCTAATATCTCGCTGTTTACTTATACAGTTTCAAACATAGCTCGCCCGGCTTTGCAGAGTCTTTTTGACTCGTTTTGAAATTTCTAGAAAGCACAGATTGACTTAGGAACATTTGTAGGAAACAGATGTTCATTAAACTTTTTGAGACTACTTCAAGAATGTCCTTTTAGTCTAATGGTATGAAACGCTCGGTATTATAATTCCGGCACCCTCCGTAAGGGAAAAATACACAGCGATTTTGCAGAGAAAACCGGCCTTCCAAGAATTTTTGGTGTTTTAAAGATCCCCATTGGGGGATAGCTTTTTTAAATTTTCGCGAAAATTGCTATGATTTTGACCAAAGATAAACGAAGCAAAACCAAACAGCGTTTTGAAGTCCATAAACTACGGATGATGAGAGTCGCGATTTCGCAAAATCAAAAAAATAAATATATGGCTTTATATTAAAAAGGGAAATAGTAAACGCACATGACGAATACAGGATTCTAAATATATTGCGAAATATTACCAAGTTGCTATTAAGACATTGTTCAATCAAAACCAAAATTTGTGACAAATAGTTGTCTCCGGCTAACAGCCGAAGGCCGACTCTTCCATAAGTTTTTCAAGAATATTGAACCAATTACCGGTATTTTGAAAAAATTTTAAATATTTTTTCATCTTCTTAAATTTTTGGAAGAAATGAAAGATTAAAACATTATTTCCAAGCAATTAAAAAGATTTTTTATTGTTTTCTTGATATTTCGAAATTTAGACTTTGAGCGAATTATTGGAAAAACAAAACAGACCACTTTTTTGATAAGCTGCAGTATACAACAGCTTTTAGCCTTGAAGTTAGAAAGCAATTAAAGCAAAACAAGTTGAAAGACTAATTATAAATACCGACAGGCTGTAAAAAGTATGAGTATATAATCTTTTTAAAATGAAAACATTTTTTATTTCGATTTTTAATTTTTGTTGTTTTTCTATTAAATTAAAACATACTTTCGGCCTCTTGAGTACTTCCTGCTAAAAGTTGATATCTCTTAAAAGGACTACGCCTGAAATTTTTCCTTAATTATTAAACGTAAACATCGTTTGTTACTTAAATATATATATGCCCCATTTTTCCAAAACAATTTTAAAGATAGCTTATATCAAAGAAAAAAAGGTTTATTGTTTACTTTTTTTGTATATGGACAATCTTTAAAATGTCATTAAGGTATTGAGAACTTTGTTATTAAAATAAATGTACTTAAATCAATGCCTTATGATTTATTTTTGAAAATGTATTGCTTGTTAGAAATTTTCGAATACACAAATACGAATTTTTTGTTATCGATGACATAATTTGAATTTGATGCAAAATGAAGGATTTTTATTACATTAAACTAACATTAATACTAGCAAGTATCCGCTTAAATAATAATTATATTATTATCCTAATTTTCGAATATATATAAGAGCCTTACATTTAATACTTGCCTTAGGCGAGAATGGTACTACCACGAAATTCTACGAGGATCGATAAAAAGTGACCCGTATTGTCCGTCTCGTCCTTACGCGCCATCGGTTCCGTCCTCCGTGCCACGTATCGGTCCGTCTCCGGTTCCCCGGGTATATCGCCAGATCGGACGGTCAGCTAGGGTTCATAAATCGTTTTCATCCGTCTGTATCAACTGGACGGACGTTTAGGGCCTTCTGTATTGTGATCTAAATAAAATATTTGTTGTGAGATACTTTCACGTATATCCATAAATTTACTCATATCCGGTCCACAATTAAGTTTCAAGGATTATATATTTACAATATGTTAAAATAAACAATATTAAGTACCAGTGTTAAATGAAACTTTAGTGGTATCTTAATTACATATAAATTACATCCTCAAAATTGGCCCTTTGGATCACAGCAGATTTAACCAGATATAATGAGAACAGAATTAGATAAAATATACATATCGATGGCCCAATTCCAGAGTACGCTAAGTGACTTAGCATGTATGATGTTCGCTGTTTTTTATTCGGATGATGTGAATTGCATCCTGTCAAAATTTGGAATTTATTTGACCCTTCTATCAAAAGTTATGGTTAATATTGTACTTAGCCTGTGATTAAAGTTTTAAAAAATATGCAATCCAAAAAGGGCAAAAAGCTTTGTTCGGTCTAAAGTCGTCTATTATCACTATTTTAAGTTCATACATGCTAAAAAAAATTATAAAAAATATGATCTTAAGACCGAAAATAAGTGAATTTCTATCTTTAACGGGTTTTGAGAAATTTCAAAAACAAAACTTCTTTCCTTAAATTCACTTTTTAGACTTAGCTTTGGAATGTAGACATCGATATAATCCATATATGACTAGATCTAAAATCAGATCCCCCTATAATATAGGGTAGGTATAATTATGTCTAGGTTAATCGTTAGTCTATGTGGGCAGCCGCGATGTATCAGGCTCACACTAGACACTATCAGATCCATTGCTGACTGACATAATGATTCTAACGACATTGGGTCGTAGGCACCAGTTATTGAAGATTTTGGCTCAGATCTAATTCTCATATTAATCGTACTCAAATTAGATTCTTCTTCAGATTTTTAACTCGGGTAAGCAAACAAAAAATATTTTTTGGATGAATATATTCCCGCACAATTTTATTTTATTTATGTCGAATATGTCCACATAATAACCTTCGTTTATGGAATACATATATATGCTCGCCTCAATCCAAAACTGTTTTAATATAACCTGTAAAATTTTGCAATAATTCTGTTTCTGGCATTTTTAACATGAATAACTCTCCAATACAAAGTGATTTCTAAAAGTTTAATGTGAATGAAAATGTCACCGTTTCGCAAACGAGAGCAAAATTTTATTTTTTTGTCCATCAATGGTTTTAAATTTTCTGGGACATAAATATCATAATGTTTGTTTTCAAATGCTGATGGTGTTTTAGATACAATCGAAAGTGTACCAATTTAATATTTTGTTTCGCGTGGCCATTTATATCTTTATGGACATTATAATTTTTCAAAGGGATTTTTTTACAACATTGTCCGCTTGAACCCATTAGCTATTAGCGTGAAAATGATTTTGTTTGTTTTAAATTTTTGTATTTAGGATTTAATAACAATTTCCATATGACCACTATTCTTATTAAACGGCAAAACTTTTATCTGGTCTTTTTTGTGAGTATTTTAGTTATCCATTATAGTTTGTTGTTAGTAAAAAATGCGGGTGTAAATTAATTTAGTGATTTTATTCAACAACCTATAGAGACATATGGGCTGGTAAAATCTTTTTAATGTTTACCAATATCTTTGACTAAATATTTAAATATTTGTTTTATTCACCAGTAAGTGAGCCTGATACCTCGGGTTGCCACCTAACCTAACCTAACCTTTATTTAAATATTGCGGAAATTGTTGATTGATTTTTGAGAAATCAAAAGATTTTAGAAGAAAGATGCAGAAGAAACTGAAAAATAATATTCGTGTTCATGTTTTATTGATGGGAAACCTTGATTTCAAAGACGGAACAAGCATTTTGTGTCACCAAGAAATATTTGTAGATTTTTTCTTATCTAAGGGCGTTTTCGTTTCACAAAAAATATGTATCCCTGGTGTTACACTACTTTTTCCCTCATTGTATTATTTAGTCAAAATTTTTATATCTAAAGAAAGTTTTGTCTAAATTATATTTCTATAGAAATGTTGTCAAAATTTTATTAAAAAAAAAATTGTCAAAATTTTATTGCGACAGAAAATTTTGTCAAAAATTTTATTTCTATAGAAAGTTTTGTTTCAAAATTTTATTTCTTTAGAAAATTTTGTCAAAATTTTATTGGCTATAGGAATTTTGTCACAAATTTTATTTCAACAGAAATGTTTGTCAAAGTTTATTTCTGTAACAAATTTTGTCAAAATTTTTATTGTATTAGAAAATTTTGCTAAAAATTTTATTTCTATAGAACATTTTGTCAAAATTTATTTTTGTAGAAAATTTTTGTCAAATTTTATTTCTATAGAAAATTGTGTCAAAATTTATTGCTATAGAAATTTTTTTTCAAAATTTTAATTGCTATAGAAAATTTTTTCAAAATTTTATTGCTATAGGAAATTTTTTCAAAATTTTATTTCTACAGAAATGTTTGTCAAAATTTTATTTCTGTAGCAAATTTTGTCAAAATTTTATTGTTATAGGAAATTTTGTGAAAATGTTATTTCTATAGAACATTTTGTCAAAATTTTATTTCTGTAGAAAATTGTGTCAACATTTTATTTCTATAGAAAATTTTGTCAAAATTTTATTGGTATAGAAAATGTTTGCCAACATTTTATTTTTATTTATTTTTTATAGGAAATTTTGTGAAAATGTTATTTCTATAGAAATTTTTGTCAAAATTTTATTTCTGTAGCAAACTTTTGTCTAAATTATATTTCTATAGAAAACTTTGTCAAAATTTTATTTAAAAAAAATGTTGTCAAAATTTTATTTCTACAGAAATGTTTGTCAAATTTTATTTCTGTAGCAAATTTTTGTCAAAAATTTTATTGTTATAGGAAATTTTGTCAAAACGTTATTTCTTATAGAAAATTTTGTCAAAATTTTATTTCTATAGACAAAATTTTGTCAAAATTTTATTCTCTATAGAAATTGTTTTGTCAAAATTTTATTGCTATAGAAAATTTTTGCCAAAATTTTTATTTTTTATAGGAAATTTGTGAAAATGTTGTTTCTATATAAATATTTTGTCAAGATTTTATTTCTGTAGCCAAACTTTTTGTCTTAATTATATTTCTATAGAAAATTTTGTCAAAATTTTATTTAAAAAAAATGTCAAAATTTTATTTCTACAAGAAAATGTTTGTCAAAATTTTTATTTCTGTAGCAAATTTTGTCAAAATTTTATTGTTATAGGAAATTTTGTCAAAACGTTATTTCTATAGAAAATTTTGTCAAAATTATATTTCTATAGAAAATTTTGTCAAAATTTTATTCCTAAAGAAATTGTTGTCAAAATTTTATTTCTGTTGAAAATTTTGTCAAAATTGTATTGCTATAAGAAATTTTGTTCAAATTTTATTTCTATAGAAATGTTGTCAAAAAAATTATTTCAATAGAACATTTTATTTCAATAGAATCAGACATATTGTCTGCAAAATTTTATTTCTCTTCGTGGATTTTGCAAAAATCAAGAATTCTACCTATCTACCAACTGTGGCAACCGTGGTCGGAATTTCCTTTTTAAATATCTGATATATGTAATATGCTATCCCCTTCCATCGGTAAACACTGTGCTCCATTCAGTACAAGGGAATTATGATTTACACGAAACATCCATAACAATTCTTGCAAAAAAAAATACCTTAACGAAAAATTGAAAATTTATGATGTAAAAAGAATTTTTGGGAGGATTTACAATGAAAGCAATGCAACAAGCATATACCAACGAACAACAAAAAAACAAATTGGTCTCCAATACTGTGGGAGGTATATGGAAATAAATTAAAAGCAAAAACAAAAAAAAAACAAGTGTATAAAAAACAAGGACTCTGGTAAAACTCCGGCAAAGTGTAGAGAAAAGTTAGGTCAAAACGACGAAATAAATTTAGCCAGGTTATTGTGAATATGGGGTGGAGTTGGTTGGTTGGAGGGCGCTCAAGTGTGAGGTTGTATTTTTTTTGTACTTCTCTTTTTCAGTTCATACAAAACAGAAACAACAACGACTATTGTATATGCCATACATGCCAACAAAAACAATAAAAAAAAAAACAACTTCAACAACAAAGAAAAAACCTTCAGTTGAGAGTAGCAACACTTCGTGGGGGCTAACAGGTTCTTTGTTAACGAAAGAAAAAATGGAAGTCCAATGGTTACCTTCGACTACACATGGGTGGTGTTGTGTGTGAGTATGGTGAGTTTTGTTGTTGGTTGTTCACATTTAGTATTCCTCTTACATTTTGTGAGAGTAAGAGGAGAATATATTACGCTAGTATAATGAGTATTTCACTCTTTAGTTTTCTTTGGGAGTGTTTTTCTTTGCTTTTTATTATTGACAACCAATCACAAAGAGGTCCCAATAATATATATAAAAGAGAACAAGTGTGAGCGAGACACAATGTATCAAAGGCCTTTACATTTTACTTGAGAAAGAAGAGTAAGTGGTATGATTTAATTTTCTATACTACGCTCTTTAGTTTTTCCACCATCAAAAACAAGTTTTTACCACCCTTGTTATTTTGTTGTTTCTTTCTAACTCTTGGTTATGGAAAAAATGTTTAAAATTCTCTTTCTTACACTACAACCACATCGTGTACTACAAACTAAAACTACAAATGTTAAAATTTACTCTCTTTCTCATTGTGCCTAGGGTAAACTGGTTATTGTTTTGAGTATAGTGTATAAGCGGGTGTGTGTGTGTGTGAGTACGAGTGTTAGGCTATTGCAAATCTTTGTTTTTGTTGCCCACAGCCACACCAGTATGTGAGTGCTATACTCTTTGCAACCACAAAACTGCTCACAACTGCTGTTGTTATAATCACCTAGTACCTGAGTCGTTAACGCACTTTGTTCGTGGTTTGGTTGCGCAGACGTTATTGTGTATGCTACAAACACCACGTTTTTGTAGTTTTCCCTCAGACGTATATTGTGTGTGCATATGAACGAACACCCAATGTTTGAGGATTTCCGCTGTGTCGTTTCGTAAGCTACAACTAAGAAAATCTACTACGACTGGATTCTCTCTTGCTCTCAGACAGAGAGAGAGACAATGAGAATAAGCAAAGCCCCTATTGCATCTGAGAGTGGCTTTGGGCTAAATGACTGTGTGTGTGTTGATGTGTTTGTGTATGAGCTACCATTGTGTGTTGGGAAAAATAATCACCGTCACCGTCGCAAATTTTTGATTATGGTCTTTAATGCGTTAGTTGTTGATGTTTTTTACAGCGGTAATGTTGTGTTTTGTGTTGTCGTCGCCGCCGTTCGTTCGTTCGTTCTCTGCCAAATAATCATAATAATAATACACAGTGCGAATACGTCACGTTTATTGGCCCCGTCTAACCGAGATTCTTTTGTCATCGACAACAACGCATTTTTGCCGTGTTCTACACCAACGGACGATCATTATACATCATCCTCTATCACACTCTACTACTATTCTATATTCTTAAATTGTTTTCCAAATTTATTTTATGGGGGCAATCAAGTAACCAACATTTAAAAATAATCGTTCAAGATTCCTTCAAAACTGAAAAAGCGCGTCGCGACCGCACACCATAATTTCGTCGCGTGAAATTATCCCTCAAACTTAATTTGAGATTAAAATTAAATGCAAAAGTGGTTAATAATAATAATAATAATGGTAATAATGGTAGCAGCAGTATATAAAATAATAATAAGTACCAATTGAAAAAAAAAAAATAAGTGTTTACAAAAATAAATAGAAAATAAAATTACTCCCTAATAGAACGTAAATAACAGCATTCTAAATACAACTGAGAGAAAAAATACATTGTGATAATAAAATCCAAATCACTTAAAAAAATATAAAAAAAAAATATTAAATAACAAAAAAAGGTACAAATGTTGTAATCCTTAGAAGTGTCTATGTGGTGACATGTTTTTTTATCTTGCCAAAACCAAATCTAAAACAATATTTTAATGAATATAATTAAACTCTGGAGGCATAAGCAACAGTTATTTGATCAATAAGAAAATCTCGCAACCCCCGAAAAAGGTGACTCAAAATCCACCACATAAACCCACGCATATTTCTTCCCCATTCGCCATAACTTGCTTCGATTTGTTGTCATTTTTTTTTAAGCGGTTTTGTCTTTTGTGTGAGTGTTGTCTATGGATTTGTTTATTGGTTGTGCGGCAGTTAGTTTTATTTTTTTTAATAAGTGTCATCAATTTTAATTACACTCATTTAATGTGGTGCTAGCCTAGACACAGACATATTTGATACGTAAAACAACAATAAAGAGAATTCTCTGTGGCTTTACAAAAATCCAAAATAAGGAGAACTGTAATTTAAAAACAAAAAAAAATTGAAAGTTTGTTTATATGTTCGTTTTTTTTTCTGGTGAAGAGTAATAAAATAAAAATTAAAATAACCCAATAAAGAAAAAGAAAAACACGTGCTTGTAAAATATTACATTAAGAAAAAAAAAGATTTTGTGAAAATATTGAATTTACCAAAAATAATAAAAAATATATAAAATTTTTGGAAAATAATTATTCACCAGCCCTTCCCATCACTCCTGTTGATTTAGTGTTGTGCGCGTGTACCTTAAAAAGCCTTCAAAATTTTAGATAAAGTGGCCTCAATAGCGCCAACACGCTTAATTTCACTGATTTAGGGAGCCCTACGAGGGGCCTCCCAGCACCACCTCAATCCGGTATGGATGCTCCCGATGCCCCCCACACACCAAAATATATGGATGGTGGTTCAACGGCCAGTATAACACCCGGTGCCGGTTCTGGCGGAGGCGGTGGTGGTGGAGGCGGTGGAGTTCCTGGCGGCCCTGGTGGCCCCTCTGTGGTACCCACCGGTGCCAATATACCAGGAAAATCTGCCTTTGTTGAATTGCAACAGCATGCTTGC
>PGFW01020154.1:31869-42247 GCA_003123925.1 Haematobia irritans
GTCCGCCTGCGCTTGCGTGTTATCCTATTTTCGTATAGGAGATGGAGTTTTCCGGTGCAGGCCATCCTTCTTTAGTTCTGGTACGTGCTCGTATAGAGGAGAACCACGGACTCCCATTCTATTAGATTTGAGATTAGATTTGAACGCTGAATGAACTGGATACGCATTGCGGGAACAGCATATGTTTCAAGATAGGCGCCGGTGTATGGTTCTGATACTAACATATCTCAGGAATACTTAGAAAGATACTATCGCGTTTGCAATTTCAAATACTAATAGAAACAAGTATATACGGCCGTTAAGTTCGGCCAGGCCGAATCTTATGTAACCCTCACCATGGATTGTGTAGAAATTCTACGAAAGGACTGTCATCCCACAATCGAATACTTGGGTTGTGGTATTCTTAAAACTTTCTATAAACATCGTTTCTAAAATTGTCGAGTTAGTCCATACGCTAGTATATTATATTAGACCAAAAAGGTATGTATAGGTAAGTCTACAATAATTACGAATCGTATGGACTTTTTGGGACGATCACGTAAGAGCCAGAATTGAAATATGGGGGGTCGCTTATATCGGGGGCCTAAATACAATTATGAAACTTGATATGGGACCAATTTTTGTGTGACTTCGGCGGAATCGATTTTTGAGGGCTATATATAATATAGACCGATATGGACCTAGTTAGGAATGGGTGTTAACGGCCATATACTAGCACAATGTTACCAAATATTCACACCAGAACGGATGAATTTTTGTTCTCCAAACGGCACGAGCGGTCAATCTGGGGATCTAGTTTAATTGGGGGCTATATATCAATATGGACCGATATGGACCAATTTTTGCATGGTTCGTTAGAGAACCATTATACTAACATCCACGTACCAAATTTTCAACTGAATCGCGATGAATTTTGCTCCTCCAAGAGCCTCCGGATGTCAATCTGGGGATCGGTTTATATGGGATCTTATATAATATGGACCGTATGGACCATATTTTTTGCATGGTTGTTAGATACTATACTAGCACCAAGCTACTAAATTTCAATTGGATCGGTCATGAATTTTGCTCCTCAGACGGCACCGGAGGTCAAAGATCTTTTGTGGGATCGGTTTATATGGGACTATATATAATTATTGGACCGATTTATGGAACCGATTTTTGCATGGTTGTTGAGACCATTACTAACACACGTACTCCAAATTTCAAACGGTTTAGGATGAAGTTTGCTCCTCCAAAAGATGCTCCGGAGGTCAATCTGGGGATCGGTTTATATGGGAAGCTATATTAATTTATTGGATCGATATGCCGACATTTCGCATGGTGTTAGGAGACCATAAACTAACACCAGCGTACCAAATTTCATTGATCGGATGAATTTTGCTCCTCAAGAGGCTCCGGAGGTCAAAATCTGGGGATCGGTTTATATGGGAGTATATATAATTATGGACGATATGGACCAATTTTTTGCATGTCGTAGAGACATTAAACTAACACCACGTACCAAATTTCATTGGATCGGATGAATTTTGCTCCTCAAAGGCTCCGGAGGTCAAATCTGGGGCATCGGTTTATATTGGGAGCTTATATATTATGGACCGATTATGGACCAATTTTTGCCATGCGGTTGTTAGAGACCATATGCTGACACCACGTATCAAATTTCACCGAATCGATGATCTGCTCCTCCAAAGATTGCTCCGGAGGTCAAATCTAGAGATCGGTTTTATAATGGGAGCCTATTATCATAATTATGAACGATATGGACAGTTTTTGCACTGGTTGTTAGAGACCGTATACTTAGACCACGTACCAAAATTTCAACCGGACTCGGCATGAATTTTGCCCCTCCAAGCGGGCCTTCGGAGGTCAATCTGGGGATCGGTTTATATTGGGGGCTATACGTAAACTGGTCCGATATGGCCATTTTCAATAACCATCCGACCTACATCGATAACAACTACTTGTGCCGAAGTTTCAAGTCGATTAAGCTTGTTTCGTCCGGAAGTTAGCGTGATTTCCAAGACGGAACGGACAGCCGGGACAGACGGACAAGACGGACGACGGACGACATGCTTAGATCGACTCAAAATGTCACCACGACCCAGAATATTATATACTTATATGGGGTCTTAGCAGCAACTATTTCGATTGTTACAAACGGAATGGACAAGTTAATCATACCCCCATCCATCATGGTGGAGGTATAAAAATTACAGTTCCACAAATCGTGTACGGACGGTTAACAAAACTGAAACAGAAACGTCACAAAAATTCAAAACGAAATGTTAAGGTTTTGTCCAAGGGCGTCACGATTTTCATTGTATGCGTAGCTTCGTTGCAAAAAATATTCGGGTTGATGCTTGGCGGTGAAAATTAAAGATGGGAGAACGAATACGAACATTTTAAAATTTATTTTCTTTTAGATGCTTCAACTTTCTATTTCTTCACCTTTCAGATTCGATACAACCTTCGCCACCCATTCCGCACGAACGTTCAGGCAGCCATACGTAATCTGGTTCTCAATGATTTTCACTCTATGCATGTGTGGTTATCACGAGTTACCGGCCACCTCAGGCTCAAATCAATGCTCTCTCAAAATGCAAAATGTTCCAAATGCCTCAGGCCACATCGAGGGAAACGTGTGTACGCAAATATCTTGCCTTCCAGGTTGCTGCCAAACGCTATTCCTTAGAGCCACATCATTCGCGGTCTCTCCTTTTGTTTGTTTAAAAAAAAACGGGATTTTAATTTTTTTGATGCCATCTCTAGGTTTACCATTCAGAGAATGCCAACTACTTTATATTGGAATCGGAAATCCTTGAGTCAATTTCACCAGCGGATACATCTGAAGGGTTCACAGGATACAGGAGGAAGTTTTTCGACTATTGGGAATTCATTGTGTTTCAATTGAATTTTTGTTCATGCAAGGAAACTTGATACGCTCTCATTTGCTACTTGAAGGACAATCATTCGACCAGTTGCAGTATTTTATGCCTGAAAACATTGGCTCAATGTCCTTAGGCATAACAATCGTCTTTAAGGATGTCTTACAGGAAGTGGGTAAATCTTGGAGGTATTTTGTACCTGCCTAAATCGCTATGCAGAGCATGTGCGTTGATACAGTGAAATAAACCAAAGATGATGAGAATGCGGTTGATAGCTGAGGATGCGGAAAATGAAGATTTATCCGATAGTATGGGTAAACATGTTTTGGAAACCATGACCCATACTCACTGAGTGGTAATAAACACAATGGCCAATTGTTTTCCGTAGAGAGTGGAGGGCAACATGCATTCATTTGATTTTGGTCAATATTTAACATTGTCGACCCTCAGCTTTGGTTATCATAGTGAATTGATTCTCTCGCGGTGGAGATGATTGACATGCTCTTCATACTCTCGGTAATGCATGCTGTTCCGCCATATCAGGTGGAGTTTAGATCAAAATCTTGAATATGTTATTGGGATGTCTCAATGGATTTCACATCGAGACGGCGTACGGTTCTTTCGCTAAAAGTGGCGTGTGCTTATTGTCTATTTGACCAGTGTATTTCGTGTCATTGGATGGCAACTTTGTGATGAGATTGTCGGGGGGAAAAGTGATGATCCTGAAGCTCAACTAATAACGCAAAGATGATTTGGTTCTGTACTGCAGATTGGTGTGTCGACATTGGCACGGCCATGCGTATTTGAACGGCAACTGCGAAATTCTTCCATCAGGAGTATGCTACCGCCTCTCTATGTTATACTCTGAGATTATTGGGATGTTTTGGTACGGCATACGGAGTTGCCAGAGTTTTAAGGAGATTTTTAAGCGCTGATTGGCCAACCAGAAAGTATTTTATTCAGAGGTATTCTCGGGAAGGAATATCTTTGGAATTACAAGGTATATGTTTGTCGTTAAGCCACAAAGATGGAAGATGGTTTTCAGTAAACAAATCTTTCTCTCTCATCCCCGTTTAGCTTCAATTGCTGCGATACCAGATCTTTGTCCTATGTCCTGTGTGTATATATCGGCCTATTTGATATTCTATAGCCTTGGATAATTTGAATCTCCACAATTTGAATAATGTATCTCAACTTTTCAATGATCACATAATCGATCTCCAAGTAAAGAATTGGCATTACCAACCGGCCCACCAAATTCAATTGGAATCTCTCACAACCCACCCCGAACCCGCGAATATGTGCATCCCGGTGTGGTTTTATGTTATGCTAACAGTTATTACCTAGCTGTCAGTCATATGGAACACAAAGCCCTGCGCCATTAATCTGCAGTATATCTAAAGTGAAATCATCAAGTCATTGGTACCGTAGCGAACGTATCAACGATTATGTGTGATTATGATTGGCAGGCCAGTGCCTAACTATAGCCTCGTCGAGCTTTATTCCGAAGAAAGTTAATCCTTGCATGTACCAATGCAATATATCCTAGAAAGATTGGTGGCCCAGCCTTTATCAACCCACAGAGTTTAAAGAGAATTTCTACGTTTGGGAGAACCCTTGTCATGTGCTAATATTGATTTGGACCAAATGCCTATACCATGGAGGTCCTGTTCCATTTGACTCGTATTAAAACTCTGTGTCTCTATGACCACACCTCGAGATTTCAGGGCTCATGGTTCGAGTACATTACCACCCTTTGTGGAAATGGATTATCGTCGCGGAGGGATTTGGTTGCTTATATCTACCCTCTTTTTGGCTCCTCAAGCTTACAGCCACAGCTGGTGGAACCATGATTTCAAATACCATAGGTGGTATAGGTCCGGAGATCGTCATATTTAAACCCACAAACAGGTCTCTCATTTTTCCACATGGTTTTTGTGTTGAGAAATTCTCCGATCCCAAAACAGATCCCTCATTGTGTACGTTACTAACACTGCGTGAGAACTATACATAATCAGAGAGGAGAATTGGTATGCTTTTTCCATTATGCTATCGGCTTAGAGATAAGGCCATTGTCGGTATCGACCCAGGAGACATTGGTTACTCCAAGTAAAAAGTAGCGTATTTCTTCTAGGATTGGTATTCGAATTTGTAATCATTTTCTTGATGTGGGGGTCTTTTTTCAGGTCTTGGCCGATTGGGACCCGAAGGTTCAGATTGATAATAGTGCTCGCATATGGTGTCCCGATTTATTGCACGAGCTGGGTCAATGGCATTATTTTGGTGTGGTACTTAATCGAGCTGCTTCTTAAGAACTCCAGTTTATCATTTGTATTTGGAGTGGAACGTTTAAGTTGAGAAGGCATGCGCTATACGAAGCAAATTAGGTCTGTGTAAAAATCGAACGAGATCAACAGAAAGTCGCAGCAGACACCACTGCTACGATGAGCGTATCATTAACAGCCTAAAACAGCTTCATTCTGTATGAATCGACATCAAAGCTATCGTTCTACGCCGTACCCATCTCTCTCCCAGAGATCAACTCTAAACTACGAAGCTCAGAGACTAAGATTGAATGGCTTTGGGAAGGCAAGCGAAAAATGGAGATAAACGGGAGCCAGCCTAATATCAAATTTTGGATCTGTCTGATCATTAGTCGGACGCTCGACAATCCGCCCCTGTGTTTTATAAATATCTTGGTGTTGATGTTTTGCTATGGGTAGATGGACGATTTGCAAAGTACATGATTATGAGGAAAGGTCTGATCTTTTGCTTGCCGATAAATTATTCCAGTTTGACATTCCTTCGCTGTTATTGCCGATGGTCTTCGGACTGAAAGAACAGAATTACTCTGGAAACTATTCAAACGCTTCTGCTACAGCTGCTTTTTAATTATAAACCACTATCATCTTCGATATAGAATAGGAAACTTGAATCGGCTTCATTCATTCCACTTCATGAAACCTTGTTAAAATCTGCGGTGAGTATATTTCCTGACCCATAAAGCTATCTTCTGGACTATGTATCTCGTTTTCAGAGCGTCAACTCAACTACGAAACTCAGAGACTAAGATTGAATGGTTTTAGGAGGTACATGTTTGGTTTATAGGCAGGAATGAAGCCAACCCTTAACCCCTGTTGATACATTGATGTGTCCCACCTCGTTAGTTGTCTTCTCTCCTCCTTCATCAATTCGCACTTCGAGTTTTCAGACGTAGCCATTGATGAAGGCAAGATATACTCCTTCAGGCTGGGCAGTTTCGTACATCGGTACATATTCCTGAAATGAAAAACGGGGCCCAGATCTTGTTTTTATCTGTAACAAGTTATCGTTCTGCGTGCGCCCTTCTTCAGGCAGCCTTTATACCCATAATGTCCAGGTACCAGCACGAGTAATATTCATTGCTGTTCAGTGAGAGCTCAATCTCTCTACGACAGCGGCCTGACTTACCTACGACCGTTATGTTCGTCTTCCTGCGCTAACATCCGATGAAGGAAACGCTGCTGATATCGCTTCCATATGTCTGCATTCGCGTTTCCGAATGAGTCTACGCTTTTTCAGTCTCATGAGTATCACTTCGGCCTACTTCGCTGATTGCAGATCAAGCGGGAGACTTTCCATCCAGTAACATCTAGAGCTGTGGTGGCCGTTGTTTCTCATTTGCACCATTCATCTATAAATAAGGCCGTCCTGTTTACATGTACATGTTATTGGTCTGGAAATTATTAGGATTAGGAGAAAAGGCTACAGTACAATGGCCCTGATTTTGGTGGGACAAAACTTATTGGTCTTATATTTCTCCGCGTAAATGAATATGGTCGGACTGCAGCTATTCATACTCTGGCGAATCTAATCACCGTTTCTTACTACAGTGGCTTTGATCTGCAAAACACTATCCATTTCATATAGCGCTTAGGATGTGAAACCGCTTCATTTGTCTTTTCAAGCTTTACCAAAACCTCTTTGATCCTGCTAACAGCGTGCGCTGATAAGTCCCGGTTAACCAAAGAAAACAATTTTTTTGGTTCAAAATTCGTTTTTATTAATCAACATAGTTCCCTTCAGAGCGATAACAGACGATTATAACCGCCTCTCCATTTTTGATACCATTTTTGGTAGTACTCCCTTCGTTTTTGCCTTTTAGGCCCATTTCAGCGATTACCTCTTCTTGCAGCCAATTTTTTCCCTGGAGCATCCTTTTGGTCTGGAACAAGAAAAAGTCAGCTTGGGGACCAGATCTGGAGAATACGGTGGGGGGGAAGCCAATTCGAAGCCAATTCAATTTCAATTTTTCCATCGTTCTCAATTGACTCTGTGGCACCGGTTGCGTTGTCTTGGTGGAACAACACTTTTTTCTTCTTCATATGGGAGCCGTTTTGCCGCGATTTCGACCTTCAAAACGCTCCAATAACGCCATATAATAGTCACTGTTGTCGCGTTTTTCCTTCTCAAGAAAAATCGATAAAAATTATTCCATGGGATCCCAAAAAACAGAGGCCATTACTTTGCAGCGGACTTTTGAGTCTTTCCACGCTTCGGAGCGTTCACCGGTCGCTTGTCCACCCTCAGCGCCGACTGCCCTCGATTGACTCAGATGTAGTGATGGAGCCATGTTCATCCATCTGTCTCATATCGAAGGTAAAACTCGGTGGTTTACGAGTTAACAAGCAGCAACCCGCTCAGAATCATCAACAGCTTTGTTTTTGGTCAAACGTGAGCTCCGCGCGCACCCATTTGCACTAGAGCTTCCGCAATATCAAATATGTTATGCAATTGATATTTACCAACACTTCCTTCGATACTCTTAAGCTCTGCTATCTCGGGTCAACTTCAATTTTATCGTCATCAAAATCATTTGTGGATTTTTGATGTTTTCCTCCAAAGGTGCGGTAACCACCCTCTTTCGGGCCGTCCAACTGGCTTCAACGTCTCTCCGTGCTCATTTCACCACGCTTGAAATGTTGATACAATCAATTATTGTTGATTTCTGGCAGAAGTCTCCGAAAACTCATTATCAAGTCAAAGTTTTTGCTTTCCACCGTATTTTCTCCCTTCAGAAAACAGTATATCTTTTATCAAAACACGAATATCCATTTTCTTCCATTTTTCACAATAAACAAAAGTTGTTCACAAAAGACGTCTTTATCTACAATACGTCAAATTTTGATCACTCAATGTATTGAAGGTTGTACTATATAAAAATAATATCGATTTAATACTAGCGACGCTTATCTAGCCAACTTTGTCTATACATAATTCATATCCTCTGGTGAGATCAGCCTCATTAGAACAGAAAACTCGGAAAAATCTTCCACTTACGATTAAATTAGACTGCGCGCCTACATTGAAATGTTTAATAGCGACAGCGAAAAAGTTGTTCTGCCAAAATTACATGTTCGCCAATATTACAAACCACTTCATGATTACATATATGTTAGATTGATTCGCTTCATTGGCTGAATCAAAATTTGCCATAAAACCGATCGTCTTGACGTAGGATATCCTCTGGTGAGATCGGCCATCAAAGAACAGAAAAGCTTACTAAGAAAATCACACTTACCTTCATGAAGCTCCTATAAAACCTGTTTGTATGCTAGCTGACCTAGGAGACTCTCTTTGTACGTCGGATCCTCTCTCCTCAAAGATCATATCGATTTAGGCAATGAAATCGAGACCATAATTCCAATTTCATAGGGCTGGATGAAAATTTTGCGGATATCATTTTCCATGTGTTGGTATCCGTTCTGCTCGTATATCCTTGTGAGTCCTATATCTGTCACTAATCAATGACGTTCTCTGTATAAGTGGCCTTTCCCGCCTTACCACCATGTGAATCCTTTGTAAATTGTTTAGTGACATGACTGACAGCTCCTCACCATCGCATGAGAGCTGAACTCGAGTTATATAGTGAGTTCCATCCTATTAAGCAACTCTCAGCTTCTATTGGTTGGTCACCTAGCCACTTCAACCTCTTTTCCACTATTTTTGTCACCATGTGAAGAGGGCTTTTCTTGAGCATAACCCATTCTCCTGTTTTCTTTCAGCCTTTACATTCGCAGAAACTCCATTATATCTCACAAAATCCTGGTGCTGGATCGGCAAATTTGCCCGTGGCTACATCGGTATTCGGTTATTTGGGAACACCACCCATTTGGAGACGTTACTCACGTTTGTGTTGGAAACAAGGCGTATGCCATTTACTGGAAGATGTAGTCAATCAACAAACAGTGCAGACGATATATAATCTGGGACCTCACTATATGGGCTCTCTACAAGCTCCACAATTGGGCAAGAAAGTTGAATCATTGGCACCTCTGGTGGCAGAGGAAAAGGTGTTATTGGGTCTAAATGCTAAGGCAGTGTCTCAATTGACTTTGGTGAAAATTCGTAAAGTCTACAGTCGAGCCGATAACAAATCCATAGCAAAACAATTGGGTATGAATTCCCATGAAAATGCCACACCAATAAAGTGAGTATCAAAAGATTTCTAAGGTATGGAAGGCAGATTTTATTCTAACTTTTCTCTTTCTCTCTCCCTCCCTTAGGATTCTCCACAATTCTGCTGGTCATTTGGCTGGAGCTGGTCGCACTTTGGGTGGTGTTGTTGTCGGCTATTTGGGTGTTCGTGTCTTTAGTCCTCATCCGGTTTCAGCCATGATTGATACAGTGGGCGGTTGTAATGTCCTCTTGGGCATTATAGCCATGGCCCAGGATGTTGAATCCCTTTACGCGGGTGTTAAAGCCTTAACCTGTGTGGTCCGTAGTAATCGTGCTGCCCAAAGTGAAATGGATCGTAAGCGTTGCTATCAAACTTTGGGCATGTTTTTCAAAAAGAAGAAGAATCTCCTGAACTCCCATATACTCCATTTAACTTTTGGCCTGGTGGGCACCGTAAATAGTGGTCAAGAAATGTCTGCCATACCCAATGTTACCGCTTTCCAAGATCTCCTTTGTGATTTGGATATATGGCATAATGCTCCCAATGGTCTACTAAGATCCTTGCTTGAGCATCTCTTGGAATTGGCTGTGGAATCGAATGAAAAGAAACAAAATATCAAAATCATGAGAGAGCTACAACTACTCAATAAACTCCTTTACATCATAGTGGACATCCAGGATCATTCAACCAGGGAAATTCTATTCAATCTAGTCGAAGCTTTACTGGGTGGTCAACCTAGACATACGGATCTCTTACTCTTTGGCCNTCATATAAATAAGGCCGTCCTGTTTACATGGTACATGTTTGGTCTGGAAATATAGGATTAGGAGAAAAGGCTACAGTACATGGCTGATTTTGGTTGGGACAAAACTATGGTCTAATATTTCTCCGCTGCTAATGAATATGGTCGGACTGCAGCTATTCATACTCTGGAATCTAATCACCGTTTCTACTACAGTGGCTTTTGATTGCAAACACTATCGATTTCATATAGGTAGGAGTTGAAACCGCTTCATTTGTCTTTTCATAGCTTTACCAAACCTCTTTGTCC
>PGFW01020178.1:22301-33039 GCA_003123925.1 Haematobia irritans
GCTTACTTCAATTGGCTCCGCTTCTTTGGGGCTGGGTGAGGGGGGGGGGGGGAGCGGAATCAATACCGAAAATCGTTAGTGTGACAAAATCTTTGGAAACCGGGCATGATTTTTTTGCAGTGAATCAAACTAAACAGATTGGCTGAATAAGTCCCTCGGTCTAACAAAGAAAAACACATTTTTTTTTTGTCAAAATTCGTTTTTATTATTCAACATAGCTTTCCTTCAATGAGCGATACAGACGCTTAAATAAGCGGACGCTGCCAATTTTTTGATTAGCGCATTTTGGTTAGTACTCGGCTTTGCGGTTTTGCCTCAAATAGGGCCCTCCAGTTTTTCGGCGAGTCAGGCGAGGCCCTCTTTCATTGGCAGCGCAATTTTTTCCGGGCGCTGGGCGGAGGCAATCCTTTTGAGGTTTTGGAATAAGAAAAAAGTCGCTGGGGGGCCAGGATCTGTGAGTAATACGGTGGGATGGGCAGGACAAAAAAAACAATTCGAAAGGCCGGCAATTCATGATTTTTTGGCCATTTTGTTTCGCAATGGCTTGTTGCAGCGGTTGCGTTGTCTTGGTGGGAACAACACTTTTTTCTTGGAGCTTCATATGGGGCGCTTTTGCCGCGATTTCGGGACGCTTGCAAACGCTCCGCGAAAAAAAATTAACGCGCAATTAAACTAGTTTCACTGTTGAATGGTTTTTCCCTTTCTCAAGATAATCGATGATAAAATTTATTCCATGCTCATACCCCAAAAAACAGATGCGGCATTTAGCTTTGGGCCATCGGACTTTGTGAGTCTTTCCACGGTTCGGCAGACCGGTTCACCTGGTCGCGCTGTGCCAACGTATCAGAACGCACTGTCGATTGGATGTAGGAGTAGTGCATGTGAAGCCATGTTTCGATCGGCATTTGTCGAACATAATGACGCGCGGAAAACTCGGGTGATATTACGAGTTAAAGTAACACTGCTGCTCATAAGACATCAATCACATTGTTGATTTTTGGATCAAATGTGAAGCTCTGCGCGGCAACATTTTGGCACAGAGCTTCCGATATCCTAAGATTTGATGAATGATCATATGACCAAGCAACGTTTCTTTGAATCATCTTTCAGGCTGCTCTACTCATCGGCGATCAACTTCATTTTAGGGTGCATTCAATCAGCTTTTGTGGATTTTTTGAATTAGTTCGTGATCTGTTAACGAACCTCTTTGGGTGCGTCTAACTGCTTTCCACCGTCTCCGTGCTCCATTCAGCCAGCTTGAACCTTCAATTTTGGCATACGCATTTATCAATTATTGGTTGATTTCCGGGCTGGGACATGAGTCCGGAAACGTCATTAATCATAGGGGCGGGTCCACCCAAAGTTTTTGGGGGGCATCCCACGACGGTAATTTTTGCGGGTCCCTATTTTCCCTGAAAGAATAACAGTATTTTATCAAACACACGAAATTCCTTTTTTTCCATTTTTTTTTCACAATATTTATTGTAACAAAAAAAAGAAATTGCTGGTGCAACAAAAATCGGAAGCTCTATTCTCACAAAACGTAATTTGACTTGTACAGCGTTCAAATTTTGGAACGCGAAATCATTTGAAGGATTGGTACATATAAATATGTGTGCAGTTTAAACGGGGTAACGCCAATGCTATCGTGTCAGACGCGGGGTACTTATCAGCGCAACCTGTTAAGTTCAACAGACCGTAGCACATATATGTTCATATGATCAAAGCAAGAGAAAAATGTTCATACTTCCAAAAAATAAGTAAGAATGAGCTCCCCCCTACTGTATGGTTAGAAATAGGTCATGATTTGGGCGCGCCAATTGATTTTGCTTTTCTTATAGGTTTTAGTTAATTTTTCTTCTATGAGTAGTGTGTAAATTTCGTACACTGCAGTTAAGAAAGTACAACAGGGCATTAATAATTTTTCGCTGGTTTTAACAACAGACTTTGTGGAAATGCTTAAAATGTGGACTATAACAATTTGTTCAATTTTTGGCGTACGAGTTAGTTTATTCTTTCTATATACAGTTCACTTTTTTTTGCGGTAAATAAATTCAAAAATTGAAGGCTTTGAAAATATATCGACTGTGTTGGGGGCATACAATATGTAATAGCCGCAATGAGTATTTGTAGGGTGGTAGCAACACAAAGCAGTACTAAATAAATCGCACATATTTTGTTTATTTTGTTGGAAGCTTATGAAAAAAAGCAGGTAAAAGCATTTAGCTTAATTCTTTTTATTGTTTTCTTTTTTGTTTTGTTTAATGATTGAGTGAACATTTGTGTTAAGCGTTGCAACGATAAGCCTAGCGCCGAGCTATTATATAGCATTGTTTGATATTTGGGCGAAATACGAGAGTAGCTATTTGTGTTTTCGGTCTTAAGCAATTAATTAGTTGCTTCTTTGGAAGTGTATTTTATTTTCTAAAAAATGCAAGGTGCACACTAATGACACTATCGAAAAAATAACTGTTAAATTAGTATTACATGGGCAATAGATGTTATAAAGGGTGATACGGTCAAAAATTTGGTCAATATAAACTTGAGCGTAATTTCTTTCAATTTTGGCATATAACGGGATGAAGCAGCGCGCCCGCCTCGAATTTTGAAGGTGTGTGTGTGTAGAAATTTGGCTCGCTTTTGATTTCTGGAATTCACGTCTTTTGATTTGCCAATAATGCCAGTCAGAGCAATAAGAAGCAGGCCTATCGAAATTTGCTCGCCGGCATTCGCGGAAAAAATCCCGAGGCTAGCTCGCACGCAAAGCTGGCAAAAATCGCATAAAAATGCCAAATTGCAACCGTAAAGGCAAATTAATTTAAAAAGTGTTTGCGAAATTAGCGTTTGTTCTTACAATGCCAGGAAGTCTTGGGATCGGCGGGGAAAACGAAAACCGGAAGGCCGCTGAGAGCGACAAAGAGGAGTTTGCCGGCTAGTTTTCCAAGCGGACAAACGCGTATAATCTGGCTCGCGCTCCGAGATGGGCCCGCAAAATATAAGCTGGGTGTATCGTCTTTTACAAGCCGTGACATCGAAGCCAAAAACTGAAGCCGGACTAATCGACTTTACAAAGAAGGTAGTGACAAACAAATCGGCATGATAAAACGAAAATACGGACGGCCAAAAAGCGCTGGATCCGGGAGGCTGTACAGACGACGATTGCTAACGGAACGTTAGACTGCGCGTTTAATGGGACGACGAAACATACTCCGTCAAAGAACCGACTAAACAAGCAAGTTCGGGAAACAGGAGTTTTAACGGAAAAAGGAGGGAGACAGATATTTTGCAAAAGGGCAGCAAAAAACTGCTCAAATAGTTCGCAAAGAATTATATCTGGTTTTGGCAAAGCCATTCTGTTACCTGTTGGGCTTTAATAAAGCAGCATTTTTCATAGCTTTCCAGGGGGAACTGTCAAAACCCAAGAATTTACGTGAAAAGGTGTTTGAATTAAAGCGTCTGGGCTGCCTTTCCATCGAAGAAACACGGTTGTTCCAAATTACTGGTTTTGGCCGGATTTGCATGCTTGCCATTAAGCGGTAAAAAGGGCCATTGGAGTGGGTTACGCTGCGCTTCCCAAGCACGCCAGAGGGCTCCCGCCCAATTGAGAAAATACTGGGCTATTGTCAAGCGGAAGCGCTAAAGATAGTACCAAAAAAGCTGCTAAGGACGTAACAGCAGTTGCAATGGCAAACTGGCTTTCTGCGGGCGAAGAAGGTGGAGCAATGGTGGCTGTTACTAAAATCTGATGGGGCAGGTGTCAAGGCGTGAGGACCCGGCAATTCGGTATTTGGAAAAAGCGAAAGCCTAACTGAAAATTTTTCTTCCTTGGAATTTTATAGCTAATTGAAGCTTGAAAAAGAAATTTAACTTGCTTTTTTAAATAAACGACTTCATCCGATTTACAGGCCACGGGCATTTTCGGCGCTTGTAGCGGGCAAATTTTGACGCCGTATCACACCTTTATGGAATTTTTAAAAGGGCACTGTGTCGGGCTGTTCTACAGATGCCTGAGTAGGCCGCAGTTCATTGAACTTTATTGAATAATGAAAAGCGTGTCGGCGAGAGCAACAACACGCATATAGAAATAAGTTAATATAACGCAAAAAAATAATTCTTTAGGCTTTACGGCGAAAGAAATTTTGCGAGCGCAATTTTGTAAAGAACAAGTTTAATTTGATAATAAAAAATGTTGAACTTTTCGAAGAGATAGCAAGGCAAAAACTGTAACGAAAGAGAAGGCGTTTCTGGCAGCGCTGCGTTTTCCAAAAGGCTTTAGTTTTTTTGAGTAGTTTAATGTTTGTTTTTTATAATGGTATAGGAATTAAAAAAATCAAAAAAATGGCATGAAATATAAATCGATTGTAGCGGTCCTAAAATGGTGCCATGCACTTCTTAGTCCAATTTTAGGCATAGTCTGAGGAACAATTTTGACAAGTCACTTTAGCTTTAAGCAAGTCAAACGAAGACAACAGCGCATAAAACGCACGCAAAAGCTTGTGACTTTTTTCTGGCATGCATTGGTAGCTGGGGCGGCAATGGGGTTCTGGGCTGAGGTTTCAAATCAAAATCAACAAATTCTTTTGAAATATTTGCGTGGGGCGCCTATTGATAAAATTCGAGCTGAGCAAACGGTTGCGATTTGTAGGACGATTCATGTTATAGACTAAATTTGGAAATTTGTAACTAAAGATGTTTGACAAGTGAAAAAAAAAGGCAGCGAAAGGGGGGCGTCTATCGCGTTCTGTTTAACTAGTGTTGCCAAAATAGATAATGCTAAAAAAATCACGCCATGCTAGATGTCACACATGATATTAATCTGTTAACAGGCTTTTGCTAGCCCATACACAGAAGCGGCGAATATCACAAAAATATTTAAAATTTAAAATTGTAATTGATTGCAGCCTTAAAGGGTTTTATTTAAAATAAAAAATCAATTCAGCAAACATTTATTGGCATGGCAATTAATATTTTTATATTGACTGCTGGTGAATGATACTATCATTGATGTAATTGGGGCAGAATTGGGCAATTAAAAAATTAATTAGATTGCAACTAAATTCGTGATTGAAACTACAAAAAAAATTTTGTGTTGTAAGGTGATATTCGTATGAACTTTATTGAAGTGGAAGGAAGCGGCAGTTTTTGAAAAAAACTATATCAGCCCACGCAAAGAAATAATATACTTTTGCTCCCCAGGAACGAACTTTTAGACAAAGGAATTTCGCACTTTCGCTAGCAAAGCATTTTGCATGAAGAGGTGGAAATAGGCCCCAATAGCATTGCAAAGCGATTGTCTCAACGCAGAGAGAGCAAAGAGGGCAGCTAAATGTTTTTTGGAAGCGGGGACCAAATATAATGTTATGGCTAAGTTAAGATGCTAAAATAAAAAAATATTATATATTTAACTAGCGGCTAAATAATATAATGGCGTTTAATTGTTGAAGCTTTTCTTTATAGAAAAAGTTTGCGCAGCTTGATTAATGTAGAAGCATTTTCTATAATGTGGTTCACTTTGGGTTTAGTAAACTACGCGCTGAATATATTGGTTTGATAGTTTGGGCTGCAAGTAGAGGATGCTTATGAGGAAAGTGGTAATTCCGAAACGTGGCGTCCATCCAACCAATCTTGAGCAATCTAATAGGGCTTCGCCCAAATAAATTTGTACAAAGAAAAAAAGCATTCTTTTCGGCTGCTGTTGGGTAAGCTAGAAGCTGCTTGTAGTTTAGTGCAACGCAATCCTGCGTGAGATGCAGAAAAAAGCAACAAATATGATTGAGTACAAACCAAAAATAAAAAAAAAACAAAAACGAAGTGAAAAAATATTCTAAAAAAAAGCATTCTGGGTCCTTTGAGAAGCATATTCTGGGCTCTTGAGACATTTAGAAGGCAGGCATTCGCTCTATGGCGGCGCTGGCATTATTTTGCTATTTGGGGGCTGTTAAAGAAATGTATCGTGAAAAATAAATTTTTTTTTTGTCAAAAATTTCTTTCACGGCGTGGCAGAAATGGAAACTGTTTCTTTCAGTGTATACAAATGTTTCTGTAGTGGTGTATTTTTTAGGGGACCCAAAAAAAAAAATATGCCTCAATGCACAAATTATATTATCAATCACAGTTTTAATTGAGTACGGCAAAGGCAAATCTCGTTATTAAAAAATTAATATGATTGCCAAATTAAACGAAATTTCAATTAATTTTTTAATTGATTCAATAAAATTTTTTTAAAAATTTTTGGCGCTTTTTTAATCAAATTTGCACTAATTTTTTTGGAAAAAAACTAAAATGGCTTCTATTTGCAGCAGCAAAAAAAAATGTTTTTCAGAATTGCAATCACAAAATTAATTGGATGTCAATTAATTTTTTTTTGAAAATGTGCTTCAATCAGGCGAAAAAATGATAGTATCAATCGGGCAGTTTTAATTAGTTATGGCAAAAAAAAATAAATATAATAATAAAGAAATACTTGATTAGCAGAAATTATTTAATGAAATCAATTAATTTTGTAATCAAGCCATTTGTTCAATTTGCAATTAATGTTTAATTGATTGCAATTGAACTTTTAAATTAAATGTTGATAAAAACAAAATATTTTAATCGGGCTAGTGCAACTATATATCAATACACTTTCTATAACTAATTTTTAAATGGGCCTTTTTAGTTGAGTTTGCAAAGATTTGTAGTTTTAATTAAAAAATTATAAATTAAGTATTAAAAAAAATCCATAAATATTTTTAATTGTTCTTACAGCCAGAAAAAGTGTTCACGAAATTTTTTCCCAATTAAAGTGCTTAATTGAATTTTAAATAATAATATTCAATTAAAAATTCAATATGATTCAACAAATTTTTAATTGAAACAAAATCAATCAAGCGAAAAATTATAGTATCCATTAATTTTTTTTTTAATTGGATTACCATCATTTTTTAATTGAGCTTGAAATTAATTTTTTATTTGCTACTATCATTCTGTTGATTGAAGGCATTTTAATTAAAAATTTAATTTGGATCATTAAAATTGATTGAATCACTAATTTTTTTTGTGTAGCCTTGCCGGGAGTTTGATTAAAAAGTTAAATGTATAAATTAATTTTTTAGATTGAAAATGTTAATAATTTCAAATCATGTGACTTAATTGGGCTTAATTGTTTGCTAAAGTTTGATTAAAAAATTTAATAGTATCATATTCATTTATTTAATTGAAAAAGTTATCAACAATCAAAATCAAAGGTTTTAATTGGGAATAGTTTGGGATATTTTCTTGGCTGTGTTAAGTAGCGAGGGCGGCCAATCATATTATAAGTCTGCGGAACTGTTTAGATTAAACTGTTATTTGTAGCAGGCATTGATACTGGCATGACAATCACAATAACAAATAATTTGAATTAGAAATAATTAGCCATGGTAATATTAAAAAAAAAAAAAAACAAGATAATTTGGGCATTGCAATTGTTATAGATTTGTCTAAAATAATTTCTATTAAATTAATTGTAAAAATTTTTATGATTGATCATTCAATTTTAATATTAATTGTGCGCTGGGCCGGCCCAAAATATGAAAAATAGCAATCACAATTCATTTAGTTAGTAAACATGGTCCAAAATTTCAAGCAATTCAAGTTTAAATCAGGGGCAAAGGAGCAGATAGCATGTGAGCGAGACAAAAATTAAAAAATGGCAATTTCATTCATGTACAAGAACATTTTTCATTTATTCTTAATAATTTATTGAAGAAAATAAAAGCCGCGACAAAGGCGGGGTGTGATGGGGCAGTATTTTGAATGTACAAAAAATTGGTAGCACCTTCTGTGCCACCTCAAACAATTGTTTATTCGCGCGATTCTAATATGTAATAGTTTTTGGAAATTTTTTGGCAAAAATCCAAAACAGTTTTTTCAGGCATGTGCCTGTACGGAAAAGCGCGGAATCGAAAAACATTTTTCGGCTTGCGTTTAATAAGCAGAATGTGCCATGCTGCTTCGGGGCCGCAATTGTGTTGCCTACAAACACACACACACTGACATGCCGGCCTATAAAAAAATGCTCGTGAAATTCAATAAAAAGATCAATAAATTGAAATGAATGGCGGCGCTTTTATGGCAACAAAAACTAATTAATTGGTAGGGCAATGTAATATTAATTTTGTTTGTATTTTTTGTTTTTTTTTTTTTTTTTAATTTTTTGTGTTTTGCAATCAAATCAAATTGTATATGGATATTTTTAAATGTTCATTGAATATTCAACTTTTCAAAATTTTTTTTGTCGTTCTTATTTAATGGCATGCCGGTTCATGGTTTTTTAATGCTTTAGTGAAGCTTTTGGGCTTTTTCTGTTTCGTGCACTTTTATTTGGGGCTAATTTGCATTTTGTAGGCCACATTGGTAAGATAAAATGATTCAATGTCATAGCTGATCATAAAATGTTGTTGTTGGTTGTTTATTAGCCAAAAACTATGTGTTGTTTTTTATAATAAACGCGCTACATCTTCTATGTTATGGAGTTTTTTCTATTTGCAGTTTGATCGGTTCGGGCAGTGAGGCATTATAATAAAAAAAAACTAGGCTGAAAAATTGGCATAATTTAAATATTAATATTTTGATGTTTTTTTAACTCAGCTTTACTAGGGGCAGCAAAAAATCAATGTCACAAAATTTTTGCTTTATTAAAATTTTTTAAATGAGTTAAAAAGAGCCAAGTAAATGGGTGGATTAAAATTTGAGGGGGCCGATGTTGAATTTTGAAATAAAACACAAACTATTTAGGAAATTATTGTTAATTTTATTTTATTATGGATATATTGGTATTACTCAATTATGTATGTGAACCAAAATGTCAGGGCCAAATAGGCGCCGCGACGCGTCGGTGGCAACAGCCTTCCATCCGATGCGTCCAAATTTTCGATGACGCTGAGGGCATAATGGATGGTTCTATGCCGTTAATGTGGGCCGAATTAATCTGCATTCGGGCTTTTTAGGCTCTTGAATTGTTCGCTGGTTTATCGAACGTACACCGCTTTTTGCTTATCAAATAAACTGTGAACCCCAAAGAAAAAATTAGGCATCGCCATTAGCGTGAGATAACACGGCCATTGAATTTGTTGGCGCAAAAGAGCGCATTGTTTGGCGTTAGCTGTTGGCAAGTGGGCATCCGAAAGGCCGTCCTGCTGAAACGGCACATATCGTCGGGCACATCCATATCATAGAGCCATGGAGGGAGAAGGTATAGACATCTCAAGTGAATTCACAGCGCTGTTAGTTTGTCTGGGGGCAGCACCGTAGAGGGTCCCTTTTTCGTCTGCAATTGAGTGATTTTTTTAATATTTGGGCTTTAATTTGTTTTCTTTGCGCTTTGTCTCGCTGAGCGAAACACTAAAAATATTGGAAATAATATATAAAATTGCTATCCATGCGGCAGACGGCTTTTTTGTAATGGGCAAATTGACTGATTTGTAACAGTTTATTCTCGTTTTCCAAAAAATGTAATTGAGTGAGCTTGACTGGCGCATAATTGAGTGGAAATGAGCTGCGCAGGCGGTGCAAATAAACAAAAGCCCCATGGTGAATTATCAAAGGTATGTCTCCAAATATTTTTCTTGAGGTCTATGTCGGGCATATCCTTTCCATTCGGGGCCATAAAAAAGTCGTTATCATCTCAGCGATAGGCGAAGCACCATTACACAGTAACTGCCTGAATGCGGCGCTCATTTTAGGAAAAAAAAATAGTTTTTTTTTTCTGCCGCGATGAATGCGCAACCCAGCGCGGGCATAAAGCGCACCAAACAGTCACTGTTTGGGGGTGCATTGGTTTTTCGAGACGATGATGGTGATGGAGGGACGAATGTAAATTTTCGATATTTAATTGCCTGACCACAAGTATGCATTCATTTCGTTACACAGCACAGCATTTTAAAGAGCTTAAAGAAGAACTCTTTTTGATAAGCCACAGGATTTTATTGCCGATACACCGAATTCCTTGAGAATGGCAGGAGGAAATTTAATTTAACTTTCGAGTCTCATAAAAAATTCACACTCACTCCCCATCCAAATGTATGTCCGTCCGTTTGGTTGCCCGTCCCCGGTTTGTAAGCCACCACACCAATCAAAGTAAAGCCAAGGCACGTTATCAATAATGTATACAATTTATTTATTTATATATACATACAGACAAATACACAAACACACACACTCACATGTAAACATTTCTCAGAAGTATACATAAACACAAACACACATACACACAAACATCTTCGTAGTATATACAAAATTTGCAATACATAAACTGAGATTTCCATTTAATATTTACTTGTATTAAAAAAAAAAAAAAAGAAACAAAAATCTTCTTTGTTTTCTTGCCACTGCTACTGCTCTTGCTACCGATTTTGTTTTTTGTGTTGTTGGTTATTTATATAAAAGTTATAAATATACATATACATGCATATTTATATACGATATACATTCATATATTTATAAATCGTTAGATATGTGTAAGCGAGTAAATCTATAGTAGAATACAGGCCATTTTCCCTACTGTCGATGGGAGCGTTGCAAAATAAAAGTTCCCAAAATCTAATAGAAAAAGCCACCAAAGTCGTTTAGAATCAGAAAATTTAACAACAAACTTGCTACCCATCCAAGTTGATTCAAACTTACCCTATGGTATAAAGATTCGCAATTGTTAAACTACACTGAAAAAAAACTATTGTCGCGGGTACAAAGATTTTATGTTCTTAAAATACCAATACCA
>PGFW01020181.1:36546-47279 GCA_003123925.1 Haematobia irritans
GTCTTTTTTTTGATGATTTCTATTGTTCTTAAGGTTCATTTTCTATTGATTGACAGTTGCCTGTGTTGTTGGGCAATTAGAAAACAAGTTCCAGTTCCAGCTCCAGTCCCATAGCTGTGGTGCTTATACAAAACTTTTCAAGCACAATGTTGTTGTATTGCATAAAAAAAAACGACACAAAAAATTAACAACAACAAAAGCTACAAGGAAATCATAATAACCACGCCAAGAAGCTTGGTTTCTAATGCACCACTCATAATGCTGGCCTCCATTACTGCCGTTTGCCTTGCCTCTTTCCCTTTTAGAATTCATTAAAGATCGTCTGTCCCAAAATACTGTCTCGATGTCGTCTTCCATTTTAATTTCATTATTTTTTGTGTTAGTGTTTTCTGAAATTAGGTCGCTCATTATTTTTTTTTTTTTTTTTTTTTTTTTTTTTTTTTTTTTTTTTTTTTTTTCTAAATGGTAATAACAATAAAACGAAAATGAAAGAAACAAAAAAATAATGAAACCAATGAAATGAAGAAAAAAATGCACTGGCACTGGTTGCTGGCACATCGACGCGACGCACCAGCAGCACAACTCCCCCCGTGCGCATAATTCGGTATCTTACTTATGTCCAAGTTTGTTCAAAAGACCTGGATTACAATGACCGTATTCCATGATCGTTGTGTCCTTCCAAACATTTGGTGCGTGCTCGCGGCTTCTTCAATATCTATGAAGATATAGTACTTTGGCCATAGAGACATCTGATTATGTGCTGTATTTACTTGCTCTTTAAACTTTCAACAAATATGGTGACATTTGCCAAAGACACGGAGTTGAAAAGTCGTCATTTTCAATGCGTGCCAATGTTAAGCTGGTTCTCAATAGCCATAAACACGTTTCACTTTCTATGGGCCTATGACGAAAGTTAACGCCAACGCGAAAGGAAATTTCAATATTAGGAACGTATGGCAATTGTATTGCCTTCACGAAAGACACACAGATTGGACGGCACAAAAGAATCTAAACCAAGTATTAATTATTCAAAGAAATTTCAAAATGATTACACAATGCAACAAATGCGAAAGTTGATTGCGTTTTTAATTGAAAAAAAGACGTTAGATTTATTCAGTAAGAATGGCGTTTTCTTCCTTTGAAAAATGGCGCCAACGAAAAAAATTTTTGTCAAAATTTTATTTCTATAGAAAATTTTTGCTAAAAATTTTCTATAGAAAATTTTGCCAAAAATATTTATTTTTATTGGAAAATTTTGCCCCAAAATTCTTATTTCCATGCGGAAAGTTTTTGACAAAATTTTAATTTCTTATAGAAAGTTTTTGTCAAATTTTATTTATCTATAGAAAATTTTGCAAAATGCTTATACTATAAAAAATATTTTTCAACATTTTATTTCTATAGGAACATTTTTTCAAATTTTATTTTCTATAGAAAATTTTTGTCAAAATTTTCCTTTCTAAGAAAATTTTGGTCAAAAATTTTCTTTCTATAAGAAAAAATTTTGTCAAATTTTATCTTTCTATAGAAAATTTTGTCAACATTTTGATTTCTATAGAAAATTTTTGTTTCAAAATTTTATTTCTATAGAAAATTTTGTCAACATTTTTATTTCTATTTAGAAAATTTTATCACATTGATTTCTATAGAAAATTTTTGTCAAAAATTTTATTTTCTGCTACAAAAATTTTTCCAAAAATTTCATTTCTATAGAAAATATTTTCCAACATTATTATAAATTTTTATTAAAAAAAATTGTCAAAATTTTATTTCTAATAGAAAAATTTTGCTAAATATTCTATAAAAATTTTTCCAAAATTTTATTTTATAGAAAATTTTGGCCCAAAAATTTTATTCTATGGAAAGTTTTTTGACAAAATTTTGATTTCTATAGAAAATTTTGTCCAAATTTTATTTCTATTAGAAAATTTTGTTCGAAATTTTATTTCTACAGAAAATTTTTCCAAAAATTTTTTCTATAGAGAATTGATGGAAGAGTACCTTAAACCCAGGGGAAGGGAGAATCAATTCATTGTGAAATACCATCTAAATATTATTAAAATTGAATTCGGCTCATTGACATATGAAAAATGTTCATTTAGGACAAAGAAAAATGTTTTAACGGGGGGGGGCGGACTACTATGAACTGATTCATTAATATTCAATAAAAGAAAAACAAAACGTTTGTAAATGGAGCCAACGTTGGCGCTGACATTGCTGGTGGGTATTGTGAAAAAGTACATTTTTGTCTATTAACATACATTAAATAGCATTATTATTCTTATTTTGCGCACCAGCCATATTTCACTTTTTTTTACTTATTTTTTTTTTCTTTCTTTTTACTTATTGTTTTATACAAAAATAATTATCCATAATATTATTATCTCCTATTTTCAAAATTTTATTTTAATTAACTTTTGCTTATTTAATAATTTATTTATTTATATATTATTATTTTTTATTTTTCCATTAATTTAATTTAATTGTATTAATTGCCTTTTTATATTATTTGGAATCTTTTTAATACTTATACATTTTTATTTATATTAAGATGTGGAGAATATCGTAATTGTATCATATAATTCATGTACTTTAATTTATAAGAATCTAAAATCTTGTTTGTGGCCATGATAAAATAAAAAAAAAAAAACAAACAAAACAAAACTTCACGTTGGGCGCCATATCAATTTATTTCTATAGTAATACTTTGCAAAGCCATTACTTACTTGATCGATTTTTATTATTAATGAAAGGTTATAATCCTATTTACTGTTATTATAGGACATAGGATACGGTGCAATAAAATAAACGGCCAGCTTTACTCCCTACGAATATCGTCCTGTGTTGCCAAGTGGCGCCCTAACGTGGAAATTTTGTTGGCTACAAAGATAAATTATTACCTTATTATGCACACGAACGTTGCGGCGCCATTTATAATAATAAGTATCAGTTATCTTAGTACTCTTAGCCAGTACTCTGCCAAAGTCATTTCTTACTGGATATTAACTGCTATTTCTAAATTCCAATTAAAACTGCTATTCTATCTCTGTGATTATGATAGTCGCTAGACATAGTTTAATAACTCCCAATTACTTCTCGCAAAAATTTGCGCAAATTTTGCTAATAATGAATTATGGACCATACAACAATTAGTACATGGATATACCTTTTATTAAATACTGGCAAAATGTTTTTTTAATGCTATCTTTACAGCTCTCAAACAGCAAGCAAACGCCATTGCTGAATGATTACTATGTACTGCATTAGGACAAGTACTTATAGCGGATTTAAGATTTTTTTTTTCAGTATTCATCAAAGAGTGAATGGAAGGTTACACGCCGTGGATGCGTAGGTGGGAGTGGGGTTCCATGAGTTAGGCATTGCTAAAACTTTCTTGGTTATTCTTACACTTAATTGTCTTAAAGCTTTTGGCTTTGTCCACTTTACAACACCATTAGCCCATATTTTCAAGATTCATTGAAATGTTTATTGATTTCTTTGTTTTTTGCTGCTAAGTAAGGTTGAGGTGGGTTTGCCCCAAGAGGTTTCCTTTAATCTAATCGTATGATTCCCAATTAGCCCAACAAGGAAAAACAGCAATTGAAAACGCTAAATCTTTCTGCCCGTCTCAGTGGTCAGGGCAGCAATTTAACTACCGATCTATAATTGGAAGCAGCCAAGTTGGAAACTTGTTTTAGTTTTTCTTTCGCGATTTTTTTTTTTGTTTCTGTCGGACCAAAGTTAGGTAGACGAATGACTTCGTTTGGTTACAACTAGCAAATGATAGTGAATTTATTTTAAATGGGGGAATAAGGGGGCTTACATTGGAGGTGTTTTTTTAAAAATGTAGGGCTTTGGCTAGGGCGGCAGAATTGGTCCCGGTCCATTTGTTTGTCTTATTGGTTACCGCAAACAAATTTAAACAAAGAAACCAAACTTGTATGGCAGCAGGACGCTGGCATGGCGGAAAACAAATATTCCCACTAACGGCAACATTTGCACACTTTTTTTTCTTGGCTCTATAAACCATAGCGCCTCAAATTCATTCCGAGCAGTCAAGCGGACTTTATTAAATTTGGCTTGCGGTTATTATAAAAAAAATTAACAAGTCCAGTCAATCATTTTTATTTTAGCCAGTTCAGTAAGTAAAACAATGTGAATATGATTCGTCAATTCAGCTCTAGAACGAAGATTTAGTGTTGCTATTACATTTTAACCAAAATTGTTGCATATTTACCAAATTAATTGAAATTTATTTTATTCAATCCACAGGTTTCAATTTTGGAAAAAAAAAGATTATAAATTTATTTGATTAAAAAAATATTGATGTTATCAGGCCACCATTTTTTAATTAATTTTTTTTTTAATTTTTTTTGTAACAAAAAAATAAATATTGGTGTCTACACAGTGTGGCCCCTTCGTAAGACTTCGAACGGTCTGACCGGCATCTTCAAAAGTTTGGCATATCCCTATGCAAAAGGGAAAGAAATGATAATTCTGCGGATCGTATGATGTGACGCATAACGACCAATGTTAGAGGTTGGAAACTCCACAAGGAATGCAAACTATCACCACATGATAAAGAGAGAGAGAGAGAGAGAGAGGGTCGGCCTTCTTTAAATGGGCCTGAGTTTAAAGGTGACGCTATTGCCAATATATAAGAGCGAAAATAAGGCAAATTCCTCTCATACGCGTCGATAGTTATGGCTAAGATATCGATGGAAATCAAGTGCAATAATAGAATTTAACAACGGGCAAAATTGGGCACAATAAAGACTACTGCACGCGAACCTTGGCGACGATACTGGACACGAAACAATGACAAAAACTCCTCAAAGGATAATAGGCCGGAGATGGTGCCAGTTCGGCAATGAACCGTATTTGGTATCCATAAGCATTGCATCAATGAATACAGCAAGTGAACCTTGAGCCACATTTGTGGCAAATTATTCCCATGTGCAAAAACGCCAAGCGATCTAGTGCCTGACGTTGATAGTCTGTTCCTCTCTGGAAAACATGCGGAAATGCGTAGCCAAAAACGTGAGATAGAAACAAGATCCTTGAGGCATTGGCTGGTAGACTTGGGGAGAAAGATAAAGGGAAATATAATAGGTATATGCGAGTCTATTAGTTGCCCCCTTATTGATTATGCGGCCCCTGTTTGGACTCCCAGTATTTAGCGATACTTCAATGGGAGAAATCTTCAAAAACGGTGCGAAATACTTGCGTTACCGGATTGCCACTTGGTAAGTCACTCCAAAAAAATTGCAAGCATCAGCTCATGAGTCCAAAATGCTTACTCGTCGAGGCCACACTGCACTCTCCTCCACCACAGCCTCCTTGATAAAGGAGCATGGTTCGGCTCATGCAGAATGGTATAAACCGACGAGTATAAGGGCCCATTCGGTTTTCGATCTTAGAAAGGTATTCAGTCAATAAACACTTGAATCGCCGAATAAGGACGACATTAAGGGAGGCACCACACGGCGACGGTTCAGAAACTATAGATTTCTACCAGATGCAGCGTTGTGCTGCGGGCGAACGACACCACCTGTATCGACATATTTGAGAAGACGGCTGCCAAAGAGAACTAGGCTCGGTGCTATCCCAGCTTAGATTCTGGCATCTCTAAGGAAACATGAATAGTTAGACTTTTAGAAGATAAGAATGGGACTGGAGAAGTTCTTACAGTAGAGTTAGACGACAGTCAGGAATAATGACGGGGACACCCAATTCTAGGTAGTGCATCTTGTGCCCGAATAGCGAAGCAGCAGAAGTATAATGTATGTAAGGCGTTGTTTTTGAGAATAATGAAGACCTTGGAAACACTATCTTTATCACAGCCCTGAAAATAACTAGGAAAAGAGTAACCAATATCGGTGTAGAGACGATTCAGTAAGTTATGTTGAAAGAGCGACCTGGCTCCAGCTTGGAAAAATTACAGAGTTCCTCAAATAAAGAACAAGTACTATTGGAAAGAAGAATTTTAGAGTCAAGTCAATTTCGTGAAAGGAGCTTGACTGAAGCGAATTAGGGAATTCCGTTAAAGGACACAGAGTTCTTGGAATAAAAATAAGATTTTAACAACGAAAGAATATATTTAGAGCGCACAACAATCTGGCTTAAATGTTTGTCAGCCCAAAATGAGGACAGGGCAAACTTTGAAATCCCCTTTCAACCTAAACCAAACCTAATGAAGGGCAGCCACCGTGGTGCAATGGTTTAGCATGTCCGCCTTGCATACACAGGGGTTGTGGTTCGATTCCTTGCTTTCGACGAACACCAAAAAGTTTTTTTCAGCGGTGATTTATCCAACCTCAGTGAAATTTCTGGGGTTTCAAAGCTTCTCTAAGTGGTTTCACTTGCCGCCGAGTCCGGCATTCGGATCGGCTATAAAGGGGTCCCTTATCTTTTGAGCTTAACATGGAATTACGGGCAGCCACTCAGTGATAGAGAGAAATTCACCAATTCGGTCATCACAATGGACTGAATAGTCTTAAGTGAGTCTGATACAATCGGGCCGTGCCACCTAACCTAAACCTAATGAAAGTGGCCAAAAAGTCGGGATATATATTGTTCGCCACGGGAAAAATCTCTCTATCATGAAGTGTTGTCTGAGTAGATTTTTTTTTTTTTGAGGTTTACCTAATCTCCAAATAAAGAGTGTAGTTCATATTTATATTAGAAACAGAGCTCTATGCGAGCCTACGAAGTTCTCACACAGGCCACAAATTAGCTCCAATTGAGCTCGATTTATATTATTCATTGCACATAACTCCAGAGGAATTTTTTCTCTAAACAATAAGTGCCAGTTCGATTATTTTTCTCAAATAAGCAGGTATGCGAATTGAAGGGTACAAGCTTAGTGTGGTGACACCACTTATTTGGTTAAATCTTATTGATACTCATATATAAAAAATTACACCAATAACTCGTGTCTCGGTCAGCATGGCCATTTCGCCGCTATTGCAGGCGTGCTAATAATTTTGCCTCGTCCGTTGCTCTCCCTAACAGGAAGCCTATGTTTTTTAGCCTTATGAGAGAAATTTTACTATTTGTTTTTACAAGCGAATCCTTTATAACCTTCTTATTTTGGCACTTTCCATTAATCAAATCTGGTGTATAGTAAGGACTTTTCCTGACTACAAAATAACTGGAGACATTACAAGAACACCACGAATTTGGCTTAAACGATCTTCATGACTCAGCCAGTGGATGGTATTTAAATTTGCCCAAGCTTAAATTTGACATCTGAGTGTTAACAATGAATAAAGATCTATTGCGCTCCGCACGTTGTATCATCAGTAGTTCCATTTACGTAGCCTGCTGTGTCGTCTCATACATCATCTCTGATCATGCGTCAACAGGAATACACGTAACTCCAAGGGATTGTTCAATTGCTATTGTTAATTTGACTAAACTACTTAAAATGAATTGACTTATAAAAATAATTGCCTCGTTTATGGTTCCACTTAACCCAAGTTGAGATTCTCTACATCTGCTATGCTAACCTTGAGCAATAGAAATTATGGTGACACTAATGAATGTACATAGCAAACGCACATTAAAAATCGAAATATGTGACACTTTCCTCAGTAGCTTTGTTTGGGAATGAGTTGAATTTTTTGGACACTCCGAACCACCAATCGACACGAGAGTGAGGATAAGGCAGCTTAACGAACAAATACGCGGGTCATAGGAATTTATTGCATAATTTTTTGGAGTTTTCTGTTTTTGAATACATGGGCTGACCTCTTTAAGTGGCTCTAAGGTGGCTGGACTGGCAGAGGTAATTATTGTTTGTGTGGAATGGCATGACGACCTATGGTTATATGTGCGTGTTGTTCCTAGTGTTCATTGTACTGTAGGCGTTGTTAACGATATTGTTTTAACACGTTGATAAACATTATAACAATATAGATCTGTGCTAGAAACAACAAGAAGTGGTTCAGACAGGGCGGGACAACTACCTGGGAGGACATAATTGGCCATGCGAGGTTGACTGGAATATTTGGAGAAGAGTTTTAGTTTTGCCAAATATTGGGCGAGGCTCTCTCTTTCCCAATTGGGATTCCAAACGAAATAAAATTTTGAGAAAATTTTCTATAAAAATACAATTTTGTAAAAATTTTTTATAGAAATACAATTTAGAGAAAATTTTCTATAAAAATAAAAAGAACATTTTCTAAAGAAAAAAAAATTGACAAAATTTTCTTAAAAAAATAAAAACTAAAAAAAAAATTAAAGAATACAATTTTGACACATATTTTCTATAGAAATAAAAGTTTGACAAAGTAATCTTTAGAAATAAAATTTTGAAAAAATTTTCTATAGAAATAAAATAAAATTTTTACAAAATTTTCTAATCGAAATAAAAATTTTGACAAAATTTTCTATAGAAATAAATTTTGACATCATTCTATAGAAATAAAATTTTGACAAAATTTATCTATAGAAAATAAACTTTTGACTAAATTTCTATAGAAATAAATTTTGACAAATTTTTTATTAAAATACAATTTGAGAAAATTTCTATTAAAAATAAAAGAAAATTTCTAAAGAAAAAAAAAATTGACAAATTTTTAAAAAATAAACTAAAAAAAAATAAAGAATACAATTTGACAAAATTTTCTATAAATAAAAGTTTGACAAGTAATCTTAGAAATAAAATTTTTGACAAAATTTCTATAGAAATAAAAATAATTATGTCAATAAAATTTTGACATAAATTATTTATAGAAATAAATTTTTGACAAAATTTTCTATAGAAATCAAATTTGAGAAAAAAAATTTATAGAAAATAAAAATTTTTGACAAAATTTTCTATAGATATAAAATTTTGACAAAATTTTCTATAGAATCAAATTTTGAGAAAAAAAATTTATAGAAATAAAATTTTGACAAAATTTTCTATAGAAATAAAATTTTGACAAAATTTTCTATAGAAATAAACTTTTGACAAAATTTTCTATAGAAATAAAATTTTGACAAAATTTTCTATAGAAATAAAATTTGAAAATTTTCTATAGAAATAAAATTTTGAGAAAAAATTTTATAGAAATAAAATTTTGACAAAATTTTCTATAGAAATAAAATTTTGACAAATTTTCTATAGAAATAAAATTTTGACAAAAATGGTCTAAAGAAATAAAATTTTTACAAAATTTTCTATAGAAATAAACTTTTGACAAATTTTTCTATAGAAATAAAATTTTTTACAAAATTTTCTATAGGAATAAATTTTTTTGTGAAAAAATTTATAGAAATAAAAGTTGAAGCAAAATTTTCAATGGAAATATAAATTTTATTGTAATTTTTAAGCATAAATTTTTAAGAAAATTTTCTGTAGAAATTGAAAATTTTGAAAAAATTTCACAAATAAATTTCAATAGAAATATTTTGACAAATTTTCTATACAATAATAAAATTTTGCTTTTCTCCAAATTTTGGTAGATTATTTTGAACTCGAGTGGCAACTGTAGCTGCCACAGTTTCTAACTCTAACCGAGGCATGTTATGTTTGGCGAGAGAACAATACTTTTGGATATAAAAATATTCCATACTCTTCGTGAAAAAGTAACATTATACTTTTGAGACGTATTTGGGGTGATCGTATTCCTTCTCTGGGTGCATTTACTCCTTTAAAACTCAATGCTGTACCTCAAATATATGTAGCATATCCCGTAATCAATCACATGCCTTTTTGCTTTTTCACAGCATTGAGAAAGGCAAAATTTAACCCACTGGACTTTGCTACTATTTAAAAATTTGTCCTATATGAAAATGATTGACATTTTCCCACCATTATAAATCTTTCAGACATATGGAGAGACTTTGTCCCTACTAGCCAATCATATGAAATCTTCATCTCCATAAAATCTTTTTCTGTTTTTTTTTTTTGTGTTTGAGAAATTCTTATAAAAATCCATTAGACCTTAACCAATACAAGAAGGCAAAAAATAAAATTAAAACAAAATCAAATAAAAATTCACTGAAGCATTGAAAGCATTTTCAAATAATCGATGGTCTGTGTCCATATCTGTCTGGCCGTTCCTTAAAGACGACTGTATGGTCAAAGAGTATCACCAAATGCATTTAGGTTTCCACTTCAGTTTTATGTTTTTGCGTGAGAAATTACAGAAATATTAACAACTCTTCGATTTTTGAAATGTTTACAACATTATTATTTTTTTATTGGAGTTTGTTTTCGTTTTCAATGTTTCCTTATTGCCCTGGGATTTCATTAAAGAAATTAAAAGGGGTCATTTTGTAAAGTCTGTCCACAATTGATGGACACATTCCCCCTATGTGAGTGTGGAAGTGCAAAAATTAAATTGTTTAAATTTAAATTGATATTATCGTCCATGTAAATGGTCAATAAGTAGTCGCGTTTTTGGTGGTTTCGCCGTCATGACAACTTCTTAAAGAAACAGGGGCCAGTTGTTTTCTGCTTGGTTTCTTAAAGAAAAACACAAAAAAAAAGTGTTATGGTGGTTGTTTGTTTAAAAACCAGGGAGGATGTTGTGCAAACTTTATGAAGTCGACTATCGAAAGCCTTTTTTCGGGAGGTTCGAGTGTAATACTTATACGGCTGATATAATCCGAATTGTCTTCTGATAATTCGTTAATAGATTTCGTGTCAGTAGAGAATGCTGATGAGGAATGTTGGGGTTCTGAAATGATCGTCCACCCTCATCCCGTGACAAGAAATTTGCACTTCTATGCACGACGTC